>ML825892.1:48214-92751 GCA_009831015.1 Picea engelmannii | reverse complement strand
GTTAGCTGTGGAAAGCGATAGCTTTCAACAGCTAACCCGTGAAAAATTCAAACGGTTGCGCTGTTGAAAGTTGGGCAAGCAAGTTTTGAGGCCGAAAACGCAACAGTTTATCTCAAACATGTTTTGAAGATATGCCAATGTATTAGTGGACTAGGAAATCGAATGCTAGAAGTTCAACATCAGATATTCGAGGGATTTTGGTTACACATCAAAAACTGTTTCCTAAAAACTCGGCCACGAATACTGGAAAATTGAACAGTCATATACAGGTGTCATGTTACTTCACCACATTGCAGATGCTAAAGCTGGAGGAGGCAAATGGAAATTTTTGTAAACCAAAGACAGTTCGAACACTTAGTCCAGTTGATTGAAGACTTTAATTTCAAAGTAGTTTAGATACAATAGAACTGTTTTTATTTAATAACAGATCCATGTTTTTAGGATCTGTGTAACTGCTTGTAAGGGCTATAAATGCCTGTTTTGATATCAAACAAGGGTTCGATTTTGGATAGAGGAATTGGCTATTGTACTCAGACTTTTTATGTTAATACAGATCACAGGTTCCTTTCAATTTTTATGTCAGCTTTCCATCTTTGTTTATGCATTATTATCTGTGTTGTCAAGCTTTGAATGGCTGTTATCCCATTGTTTAGCTCATAGCCTGATAATAAGTTTCTTGATTGTCTCTTAGACCCTACATTGTACTGGTTTAGTTACAATATGTTCTTCACCCACTTTAAAGTTATCTGCTGATTAATCAATCTTTGAGAGCACTGTCTATTTGTTTATCATTTTCATGTTTGAATGCCATAAGCTAGATTGAGTTATCCCATTGATCCACATTCACAAAATACAAAAACATTCATTTTTTAAGTTACCAAGCACCTTTGGTCTACAACCACAAAGGGTTTCTTGGAGTGATAACATAATCAAGGAGTTATGAATCATTATATTGAAAGGGAGGTGAATGAGGACCGTCAGACAAATCTGAAACCAGAGGTTAAGAGAGATTAAGTCACAGTTTTCATATCAAACTTGTTGATCGTCAATCATTGATAGAATATGAGAAGGAGATGAAAAACTCTAGACCTTCATCGCTTCAAATATTATAGGAGACATGAAGAATCATGAAAAGGCTGAAGTCATGATCTAATAGGAGGCTCGGGTGAAATATCAATCGTTAGTCAGGGTCATCCGACGTTGACCACTTTGGGAAGTTTAACTTCTGGAGAATCGAACCCTTTTAGAATTTCTATAACCTAGAGTCTCGAAGCGTCGATGTCGTGAAGTCTCGTCGATTGTTAGATCGAGGGAAGGACTTGTAAAGTAATTTGACTGTCAGATATACAAATGGTTGAAGGATAGTGAATTTTCATAACTTTGGAACTTTTCCACTATAACGATTACTAGAGAATGGGAAAATACCCAAAGTGTCGAAGCCCCAAAGTGTCGAAACCACGAAGTGGGAATCCACCATCGTGAAATCACGTAGGTAGCCAGATATGGAGCATAGAATGGGCATCGTCCATTTGATGTATGATTCCTCATAGGCCACGTGGTCAAGGTGCCATCTGGGGACATGTGTCACTGAGATTTAGTACCTTTTGGGACACATGTCACCCAGATTCAGTTCACATCACCATAAGTGACATCAACATGCCATGTGGGGACACGTGTCACTAAGATTCAGTACACATCAATATAAGTTACATCAACATGCCATGTGGGGAAACATGTCCATTAGATTCAGTACACATAACCATAAGTGACATCAACATGCCATGTCATCTCCAAGAGTATGGTCTCTGTGGGTGTCCAACGTCTCTACCAATGAAAGTGTCGAAGTTCTAGAGTAACGAATTCACACATACCATCGATCTAAGATCTCTTTGATACCTTTCTAAACTGTTAGATCGAGCAGTGGATGGATGGTGTAAGCACTTCAATAGGTATCACTCCAGGGGAGTTGAACAAATCAGGAGTGGAAATGTCTCAGAGTCCCAGAGCACCGAAGTCTCGAATTGATTAAGGACCGTTCGTCCCAATGCTTGATTAATCCTTTGCCATCAAATTAAATAGTGGAGGGATAGTGTAAGTAATTCAATGGGTATCAATCTAGGGGAGTTGAATGATGAAGGAGTTGAAATGTCTCGCAGTACTGATCTAGTTAAGATTTGTCCATCCCAGCGCTTGATTAAGTTGTGACCGTTGATCTCGTTGAAGCCTTCAGATGGGGCAGGACCGTCCATTGAACATGATATTAAATCTCAACCTTATAATCTCTTAGTAGAGTTATTGGATGGGTTTCAACGAAGTTTAACTATGATAGAAATAAGAATATTGAAAAGGGAGAATAGTTGAAGTCCAAAGTACGGAGGAATTGGTCCCAACTTCGTTCTCATGGAAAGGTTATGATGGTCAATTCAAGGCGAAAAAGGATCTGGAAGTAATAAATCCCTCAGAAATTGTGTTCGAGCAAGCTCCTATGTAGAAGAATACATAAGAATCCACTAAAGAGTGAATAAGTGTGTGGTTTTGAGCCATGGTTAGATGGAAAGTGGTTTGAAGAAAGCGCCTGTGCATAATTTGAATTTTTTATCAGCTAAAGGAGATATGGAATTTTTCGACAATATCCTATTGCAAAACACAAGAAAATGGGATGAAAGTTATTTTTTTAAAGTCATAAATTTTAGCTCATATATCGAATTGGGACAAGATTACAGTCATTGGGGAAGATGATTTAGAGGAGAATCAAATGGATATTTTATAATATGGAGAATGATAATATATTCTTCATGAATTGAGAAGAAAAATGACCTGTAGCATTGTTTGGAATTTTTTTGAATATGCATAATTCTAACAAAATGGTTTCTTGCACATTTTGAAGAATTAGGGCGGGTGTAAATATATTAGTTCAGTATAAGAATGCATATATAGGAAATGGAAAAGGGAAAGAGAGCTTCCAGTCATGATAAAGAGGCCAATGGTCAATATATATCAATGTTGTTAATGCAGAGACAAAATCCAATGAACACCAGCTAATAGATACCAGGCCACAGGGGAGCAAGAAACATTCATAGATAGTGCTACAACCTTTTAAGGAGATGGACATCCTAAGGGACTGCGTGGAAGAGAAGTGGGTCGGCTTGCTTGGGTTGTGCAGGCTGGGTAGAAGAGAGTTAGTGTACTTTGGATTGTTGTGGGTGATGAAAAGTCTATGAGAGCTTCATTGTTGACTTGTTTGGGAAGCCCTGTGAAAATATGGAACCATCCTTGTGGATTCATAGCCCTACCATGAGGGTGACATTGTTGTTGAGACTTGAAATAACATTGTCTACGTTTGGGTGGAACATCCTTGGTCTGCAGCCAATTGGTGATTCGTTTCATGAAAGATATGTGCTCTTTGTCATGGTTTTATTTACCTGTGTATTTATTCCTTTGTGTATATATTTATCTATGAAATTTGTATTTATAATATGCATGGTTGAGGGTAAAAGTCATGCATGAAATATGCCTTATTTATTTATGTTGTAGGATGAATCTTTAACTCTGCATGTAAATAATTCACAGATCTTTATTCATTAACGTTATTATCACTATATATTTTTATTGCAAACCTAAAAAAAGAAAAATTAAACCATGAAATGGAGAGAGATCAATTAAAATCTATGACCTATAGGAAAGGGTATTCAGGTAAGGCAAACGGTCACCAAAATGTGAAAAATAGTTCATAAATACTAGAAAAATGGTGCAGACCCCCAACCCTCGGGTTAAGGTCCACACAGGATTGCTCTTTCTTCTGCCCTTTGAGTCTAAATGACTCTTTGCTTCCTTTTCAGAAAATCAAGCACACCTACAATGGTGTCACCACAGGTCCTTATGAATTGAACATGCATGCACAAACACTAAGCACCAATTCAAATTCTTTGATCCACTATGTGATCACGTCCTTCACTATTTCGGAACTTCGGATATCACGACTTCGCGACTTTTGTTACCGAGTGTCTCGACTCTTCGACTTCTGAAAACTGAATTGTCAATTCACTGAAATGTAGGCCTCGATATCCTCCACACTTATATCGTGTTTCATGATTTCGGGAATCCCAGAACAAATATCCCTATCTCCTATTCTCTGAAATGCCAAAATGATGAATTCCAACACATTTCCAGTGCTAGCCCCATAATGGAACTTTCCGCCTTTTTTGGATTTCAGACTTAGCAATTCTACGAATCCTGATGCTAAGCTTTCGGTTCTCCAATCTAGGAACTCCCGAAATGGTCAACGAATATGACTTTACATCTTGACAAGTACGCCACCTGTCCACTCTACTGTCCTCTATCTTTGGACATGAATTCTTCTTCCCCCTCAAACCTCCAAACTCCGAAATGAAAGTTCACGTGTAATCCAACGACCCTCATTGGCTTGGATCTACAACCCTATCTCTCCTAAGATTATACTTCAGAAAACAATCACCATAACTCCCCTTGTTCCTCCGCAAGATCGAATGACTCTCGGGACTTCACAAATTCTCCACAGAGAATTTCGACCACCCAATCCTTCTCTTGAGAATTTCTACGAAACGAACAAATGTTCTTTCGTTAGAACTTGACCTCTGCGAAACAAATTCGCTCTGTCTCCCTTCAAATAGGTTTGATTTCTACTTTCCTTTGAACAGTTTACAAGCACTAACTCTCCTGAGCTTCTTTCACAATTTCGAGTCTTCAAAAAAAAGACTCCTGTACGCACTCCTTGCAGCAACCCTTTAGATACTTCTAAGTATTTGATTTCTTCGACCCTACGCACTCCCCTTGCGATAGTAGTCCTTCAAATCTTCTCTCGGTTGACAAGTTCTGAACTTTGAACTAGCCTATGTACACCTTGCACAGCTTCTGTGCCTGGTTTTCACTTCTATAGAAGATGAGAACAACAGTATCCCTCATAAGCTTTCAGAGATGAACTCTGAACCCGTTGACGCACTCCTTGCGGACGTTTCACTGCACTCCTTGCAGGAACTCTTGTTCAGATAGAGAAACAATTGAAACTCATTCCCTGGCTCTCTCTCAGACTTCAAATACTTAACATGAAATAATGCATACATAGCATAAAAGCAAATGTACAAAAGAAAGAGTAAAATAGCCATGAGCATAACATTCAACATACATACACAGAAAGTATTAGAACACCACGAGTCTAAATCAAAGCTTCATATATTAATCTCAGAATTTTTGTACATGGCCTCTTCTACACAACTCTTTGCTTCTTCTCCTCTATGCTCTATGCTCAATTGATAATGTTAATGTTACAAATGATACAAGATGAGGGTGTATATAGTCGGTTTTCCCTCCTACGCTCTAAACTGTTTAATCTAGAATTTAATTCTACCTACTTACATTAACTGCCTATAAATGACTTTACACCTTACAGATGAGAGTGGATCACTCAATATTTGTTTACAGTATGGAAGTACACACTCTCTTAATTATTACATTAATGTCTGCCCATCCAAACTTTCAAAACAATTCAAACATTTTCAACATGTGCCAAAATGAAATGATGATTGTCCCACGCTCGCTTGCTGCTGGTGATGCTCCTGTATCATACTCCCTCGCTTGAAATTTTTCATGAAATCCTATTCATGAGTTCTTGCACTGTCTATCCATGCTTTTGAATTTCTGTTTCATTCTCCTAGCTAGCATCTTCAACTAGATGTCCCTTCCATTTGATCAAGTATTCGAAATACTATTTTCTCCTGGTCCTCTTGCTGACTCTCTTGTCAAGTATTCTCTCCATCTGTGGCTTTTCAGCTATAGGAAATTGTTTAAACCACTGGACCTCTGTCTGTTCACTGTCTACTCCTGGTTTTCCATATTTGTAAGGGTACAAATCTGAGATGTTGAATATCGGTGAAATTCCGATCCCCTTGGGTAATTCAATCTCATATGTGTTTGCCCCAAATTTATTTATGATCTTACATGGTCCAATCTTCTTCATCTTTAGTTTTTTATACGTTCCCCTTGGGAACCTTTCCTTCCTCAAGTGTGCAAGAATCAAATCACCAACATCGAAATGAAGTTTTCACCTGTGTTGATTTGCTCTGCATTTATACTCCTGGATTGAATTCTACAATCGCCTCCTCACTTGGCTGTGAAGTTCCTTCATTGCCTCTGCAAAATCTTTTGTACTAGCACTTCTAGTTTCATCCTGTTCTGAATCTTTCAGTTCAGAAACTCCCCTGGGTTGCATTCCATAAACAATCTGGAATGGACTATGCCATGTGCTTCTATTGATCGAATCATTATAAGAAAATTCCGCCTGTGGCAGAATGTGATCCCACTAACTGTGATGTTCAGTCACTAGGCTCCTTAGAAAATCTCCCAAGCTTTTGTTCACAAATTCTCTCTTCCCATCCGTATGAGGATGATAAGAAGAGATAAATGAAAAACTCGTCCCCAGCGTCTTCCATAAAGTACTCCAAAAATGTCCCACAAACTTGGTGTCTCGATCTGAAACTATACTCCTTGGTAAGTTGTGAAGTCTGACAACTTCTTTGAAACACAGGTTCGCAATGTGAGTTGCGTCACTGGTTTTCTAACATGGTATAAAGTGTGCCATTTTCGAAAAAATTTCCACTACCACAAAGATTGAATCAAACCCTCTTTGCATTCTTGGCATCCCTAACACAAAATCCATTCTTACTGCATCCCACAACCTCTCTGGTATGGGTAACGACTGATATAATCATGTGTTATGTTTCCTTCCCTTTGTGTGCTGACAAATTCTACATTTGTCTACAAACCTTTTGACATCTACTCTCATCCCTGGCCAAAAATATGAGCCATTCAATTTCGAGAACGTCTTATCATGACCGAAATGTCCAGCCAATCCTCCACTGTATTTTTATTTCAGTAGATTCTCCCTCATGGAGCATTTTCGAATACACAGTTTATTACCTATGAATAATAATCCATCCTGGATCATATATTCAATCCATTGACTTCTATATCTGAGAACTGGATTCTCATATGCCTCATATGCCTCTTCGAAATCTGGATCATTTCTGTACATGTCCCTGAGGTTATCAAAACCTAAAGTTTTGACTCTAAATTCCTGCATCAGCAAACATTTCCTGCTCAAAGCATCCACAACTTTGTTAGCAGTTCCAGAAATATGTTTAATTACAAAAGTAAAATTCTGCATGTATTCAACCCATTTAACATGTCTTTGGTTCATCTTTTCTTATTGAGTTACAAATTGTAAGGCATGATTATCACTGTACAAAATGAATTCTTTAGGAACCAAATAGTGCCTCCACTTCTTCAGTGTTTGTATGATCGCATAGAATTCCTTATCATACGTGTAGTACTTCACTTTCGCTTCATTCAGTTTCTCACTGAAGTACACGACTGGCCTGTCATCTTGGCTCAAGACTGCTCCAATTGCAAATCCACTAGCGTAACATTTGACCTGAAATGTCTTGTTGAAATCTGGCAACACCAAAATTGGTTGTTCAGTAATTTTCTTTTTCAACAAATTGAAACTTTTCTCTGCTTCTTCCGTCCATTGAAAAGATTTATGTCTTTTCTTCACCGTGTCCATCATTGATGCGCTAATTCCACTGAAATTTCTTATAAATTTCCTATAGAAACTAGCCAATCCATGAAAGATTCTAACTTCAAATATACTCTTCGGCGATGGCCAATTCTTAATTACCTCCACTTTATCTAGATCCATTTTCAACTTATCTGCTGAAATAACAAACCCCAAATAAATGAGCTTTGTCTTCATGAATGATGATTTCTTCATATTTATCAGCAACTTCTCTTGCTGCAATTTCTTCATCACTGTAGCCAAATGCTTCAAGTGTTTTGTTTCTGTCTTACTAAAAATCTGTATATCGTCAAGATATACAATGACGAACTTTCCAATGAACTCCTTCAGGACTTCATTCATCAACCTCATGAAAGTACTGGGCGTATTTGTTAAGCCAAATGGCATAACATGCCATGCATACAACCCTTCATTTGTCTTGAATGTTGTCTTCCATTCATCACCTTCTCTCATACGAATTTGATGATAACCACTTTTCAAATCAATCTTCGAAATTTTTTTTGCTCCACTCAAACGATCCATCAAATCATCCATCCTTGGCAATGGAAATCTATACCTGATGGTAATCTTGTTAATTGGTCTTGATTCTGTACACATCCTCCAGTCTCCATCTTTCTTTGGGCTAAGCACTGTCGGAACAACTCATGGACTCAAGATTTCTCTAACCAATCCCTTGTCC
This sequence comes from Picea engelmannii, assembly GCA_009831015.1. NCBI lineage: Eukaryota > Viridiplantae > Streptophyta > Pinopsida > Pinales > Pinaceae > Picea > Picea engelmannii. The sequence continues at coordinate 84,463 of ML825892.1, read as the reverse complement.
ATTAAGTCTTGGACTTGTCTTTTAACCTCTTCATTCTCCTGCGGTGTCACTCTGTACGCTAATTTTTTTGGTAAACTAGCTCCAGGTATGAGATCAATATGATGACTTATACTTATGATCGGTGGCAACGAACAAGTAGTTTGTCCACGACTATATCAACAAACTCCTCCAATAGCTTTTGGATTTCTTCTGGTAAATCATCCACCCTTTTGTTGGTCAAAACAATTCTAGGTTTCCTAACCACAATAAATTGTGTTTCTTCCTTCTTCTTAACCTCAAGAAGTTCCTTCCCACTCATGAGAAGTACAGTGTTGCTTACCTCTGTTGCTAATTATTTATCCTTGATTGGCAACAACATGTGAGTTCTCCCATTTTTCTCTAGGGTGTATGTGTTCTTTCTCCCATAATGAATCACATTCCTGTCATATTGCCACGGTCTACCCAACAATAGATGACAAACATCCATGGGAATGACATCACACAATATCTTATCATTATATCCTCCTATTTTAAATTCAACTAAACATTGTTTAGTGACATTTACCTGATGTCCTTTTTGTAGCCATGAAACTTTGTATGGGCTTGGATGTTCAATAGTCTCCAGCTCTAGCTTTTCTACCATATCTGTAGAAATGATATTGTCTGTGCTACCACTGTCCATGATGACCTTGCATACCCTGTCTTTGGTCTTGCAAGCAGTCCGAAAAAGTCTGTTCCATTGGACTAGATTTTCTACTTCCTTCTCTAGCATTAAGAGAACCTTTCTCATCACCAGTGATATTTCGCCTTCAACATCCTCTGCTTCAACATTCTTCCTCTGTGCTTTGTCAATGTGAGTGTCACCACCTTATTTCTTCTTCTCTGGACATTCATAAGATTTGTGTCCATTCTTTCCGCATGTGAAGCATTTTATTACTCCACCTCTACCTCTTCCTCTTCCTCTAGTGCAAGGAAAAGTGTTATTATCAGCATACTGTCCTCTCTATTTGGCATACTACCCTCTCTGTGAGATTCCACCTCTCTCAGTTTGAGGTTGAGGTTTCTTCCACTCTTCCTTAGGCTTCTGATTCCTATGTTGGACAATTGTTTTTTCTCTAGGATGACTTCTGCCTCATTCTCTTTGACCCTGCTTTTGGCTCAGCTTCTCTTCAGTCTTCAGAGCCATCTGATAAGCATCTTCTACAGTCTGAATGATCATCATTCTCATCTCATCCTGAATGTCGTATCTCAGACCATTCATGTACCTGGAAACCTTTTCATCATCACTTTCATGATGACCTGACCTAATGTTTAGCTTGAAGAACTCTTCAGTATACTCTTTTATTGACATCAACTTCTGTCTCAAATTCTGCATCCTCCAAAACAGAGTGATTTGATAATCCTTGGGTATGGATTTTTCTTTCAACTTCGCAATCATTCTATCCCAACTCTTGATTTTCTGCTTACCTTTGCAGTGTCTGTTAGCTTGTAATTCATCCCACCACAATGCTGCATGTCCTTTAAGTCTTGTGACCGCATGTTTGACCTTCTTGTCTTCCTCGACATCTTCATAGTCAAAATACGTGTCCAGAGCTCTAATCCAGTCTAGAAGTTCTTCAACATCCAGGTTTCCTTCATACACGGGAATCTCCATTTTTTCACTGGCAACTATCCTTGCAACTGCCCTAAATAGGCGTTCATCCGCTGCATCTTCGGCTACAACGGTTTCTTCATGTCTAGCTTCATTTTCACTTTCATCCTCGTTGATGTCTCCAGTGTTGACTATGCGCCTCTGTGTAGTCTCCATGGCGTCAAGCCTAGCACGTAGTTCACACATTTCTCTCTCCACTGCTAGATCAGGCATTGCCATCGGCCTATCTCTTCTTCTCGGCGGCATCGCTGAGAATTTCCCTCCCTTCTTTGCTACGAAAAGCAAAGAAAATTTTCCTAGGCTCTGATACCAGAATGGTGCAGACCCCCAACCCTCGGGTTAAGGTCCGTGCAGGATTGCTCTTTCTTTTTCCCTTTGAGTCTAACTGACTCTTTGATTCGTTTATGGGAAATAAAACACACCTGCAATGGTGTCACCACAGGTCCTTATGAATTGAGCCCGCGTGCACAAATGCTAAGCACCAATTCAAATTCTCCAATCCACTATGTAATCACGTCCTTCACTATTTCGGAACTTCGAATATCGTGACTTTGCGACTCCTATTACCGAGTGTCTAGACTCTTCGACTTCCGAAACCCGAATTGTTGATTCGTCAAAATGTAGGCCTTGTTATCCTCCACACTTATATTGCGTTTCACGATTTCAGGAATCCCAAAACAAATATCCCAATCTCTTATTCCTCAAAATGCCGAATTTCGACACGTTTCCAGTGTTGGCCCTACAACAGAACTTTCTGCCTTTTTGGGATTTTCGACTTCACAATTCCACGAATCCTGATGCTAAGCTTTCGGTTCTCCAACCCACGAACTCCCGAAATGGTCAAAAAATCTAACTTCGCTTCTTGACAAGTACACCACATGTCCACTCTATTGTCCTCTATCTTTGGACGTGAATTCTTCTGCCCCCTCAAACCTCCGAACTCCGAAATGAAAGTTCATGAGTAATCCAACGACCCTTGTTGGCTTGGATCTACGACCCTCTCTCTCCTAATCTTATACTTCAGAAAACAATCACCATAACTCCCCTTGTTCCTCTGCAAGATCGAATGGCTCCTTGGACTTCACAAATTCTCCACAGAGAATTTCGACCACCCAATCCGTTTCTTGAGAATTTATACGAAACGAACAAACGTTCTTTCACTAGAACTTGACCTCTGCGAAACAAATTCGCTCAGTCTCCCTTCAAACAGGTTTGATTTCTACTTTCCTTTGAACAATTTACAAGCACTAACTCTCCTGAGCTTCTTTCACAATTTCGAGTCTTCAAAAAAAAGACTCCTGCACGCACGCCTTGCAATGACCCTTCAGATACTTCTAAGTATTTGATTTCTTTGACCCTATGCACTCCCCTTACGACAATAGTCCTTCAACTCTTCTCTCGGTTGACAAGTTCTAAACTTTCAACCAGCCTGTGCACACCTTGCACGACTTTTGTGCCTGGTTTTCACTTCTACGGAAGATGAGAACAACGGTATCCCTCATAAGCTTTCAGAGATGAACTGTGAACCCATCGACGCACTCATTCTGGATGTTTCACTGCACTCCTTGCAGGAACTCTTGCTCAGATAGAGAAACAATTGAAACTCATTCCCTGGCTCTCTCTCTGACTTCAAATACTTAACATGAAATCATACATACATATCATAAAAGCAAATGTACAACAGAAAGAGTAAAATAACCATGAGTATAACATTCAACATGCATACACAGAAAGTATCAGAACACCATGAGTCTGAATCAAAGCTTCATATATTAATCTCAGAACTTTTGTACATGGCCTCTTCTACACAACTCTCTGCTTCTTCTCCTCTATGCTCTATGCTCAATTGATAATGTTAATGTTACAAATGATACAAGATGAGGGTGTCTATAGTCGGTTTTCCCTCCTACGCTCTAAACTGTCTAATCTAGAATTTAATTCTACCTACTTACATTAATTGCCTATAAATGCCTTTACACCTTACAGATGAGAGCATATCGCTCAAGATCTATTTACAATATGGAAGTACGCACTCTCTTAATTATTAAATTAATTTCTGCCCATCCAAACTTTCAAAACAATTCAAACATTTTCAACATGTGCCAAAATGAAATGGCGATTGTCCCACGCTCGCTTGCTACTGGCGATGCTCCTGCATCAAAAAAGTACATAACTAAAAATACAAATCAAACAAATCTCAGTAATTTTGTCCAAGGCGTTAATGACGAGATTTTCTCTCTTGATGGGCCTTTTCATCCTCTTTGTAAGGAAACAATTCCTCATACCTAATCCCAATCATAATCTTGTCTTTTATCATGGCAGCCCTAGAATCCTAACAAAATGGTCGCTTGCACATTTTGCAGAATTAGGGGGGTGTAAACATATCAGTTCAGTATAAGAATGCATATAAAATAAATGGAAATGGAAAAGAGAGCTTCCATCCATGATAAAGAGGCCAAAGGTAAAAATATCAGTGTTGTTAATGCATAGACAAAATCGAATGAACACTAGTCTAATAGACACTAGGCCACAGGGGAGGAAGAAACAAATGAAAACACTTAACATTATTATCACTGTATATGTTTATTACAAACCTAAAAAATAAAAGTTAAACCATGAAATGGAGAGAGATAAATTAATATCTACGGCCTTCAGGCAAGGGCATTCAGGCAAGGGAAACGGTCACCAAAATATGAGAAATAGTTCGGAAATACTAGAAAAAGTCCATAACTAAAAAAATCAAACGGCTCTCAATAATTTTGTCCAAGGTGTTAACGAAGGAATTTTCTCTCTTCATGGGCCTTGTCATCCTCTGACGAAGGAAACAAGTCCACATACCTACTCCCAATCATCATCTTGTCTTTTCTCATGGCGCCCCTGGAATCCTAACAAAATGGTTGCTTGCACATTTTGCATAATTAGGGGGGTGTAATCATATTAGTTCAGTATTAGAATGCATATAAAAGAAATCGAAAAGGGAAAGAGAGATTCCATCCATGATAAAGAAGCCAAAGGTCAAAATATCTATGTTTTTAATGCAGAGACAAAATCCAACGAACACCAGGCTAATGGACACAAGGCCACAGGGGAGAAAGAAACAAATGAAAATACTTAACGTTATTCTCACTATATATTTTTATTACAAACCTGAAAAAAAAAAAAATTAAACAATGAAATTGAGAGAGATCAATTAAAATATATAGCCTTCAAGCAAGGGCATTTAGGAAAGGGCAACGGTCACCAAAATATGAGAAATAGTTCGGAAATACTAGAAAAAAATTCCGTCCATAACTTAAAAATAAAAATCAAACAACTCTCAGTAATTTTCTCCAAGGTGTTAACGACCAGATTTTCTCTCCCCACGGGCCTTGTCATCCTCTGTCGAACGAAACAATTCCACATACCTACTCCCAATAATCATCTTGCCTTTGCTCATGGCGTCCCTGGAATCCTCTACACTCTCAAATTCAACAAACGCATTGCTCGTTTCCCTCCCATTGGAGCGATGTACAATATGCACACTTTCCTCAAATAGCTTATAATGGCCAAATAAATCAATAATATCTTCCTTTGAGACAGTGAATGGGAGGCCCCTCATCTTTAAAATCCCTGTATGCTCAACATTGTCTTTATCATTATTATGATCATCCTGGTGTTGAGAATTATCGTTATTATCATTAAGCGAAGAACCAGTGCTCTCGTCTCGTCGATGGGTGGGTTGATCCTCCCAATCGATTACGTTAGAGATGGCCCTGTAGAGCTCCAGTTTCACAGAGCGGAACACCTCGATGTAGCGGTGACCCATGTTCTAGCGGTCACCTCGATGGAGAGGAATTAGTTTATAGTAAGAATAAATAATTTAATTTTAAGGTTAAGACTATCAAATTGTTGTATGATATCCCCTTATTTTTGGGACAATTGGTGTATGAGATCCTTTTGTTTTTGGGATAAGGGACCACATGAAATTGGTGTATGAGACCCCCTGGTTGGTGGGACAAAGGACCCCCTCCATGTAGGGATTTGACTGCTGGTCTACAGAGGTGTACATACCCTACCCCCCTCTAAATTTAAACATGTAACCTATGAGGAAACACATATTCTTAACCATTAAGCCCACTAGATTTAGCTTAATAATGAAAAATATGAGTGAGGAGGAAACACATATTCTTAACCATTAGGCCCACTATATATTTTGATTTAAATTAATAATGAAAAATATGAGATTTCATTTACACGTTATGATTTCGAATTCATAGAAAGTAGGACATCTACACTTCAATTGATTAAGAAATGAAATCATTGAGTGGATGGTATTCCTTGCTACATGAACAATATGATCTCATATCTCATTAACCTTAAATTATATTTTTATTATTATATAGCTTAAGGGGATAATTCAAGTAGTGGTTGTAAATTTTATTGGGCATTTTGCTAGTTCCATGCAAAGAGATTGAAGCCTTACGTTTGAAACTGTAGACTTTTTGTTCCATCCCAATCGATCACAACTTTGGAATCTCCCTTGACCTAGAGTTTCTTTACCTCTTTTTTTAATGTTATCTCTAGAAAATTTCACAAGGCTATGAATTTTTCCCTATTGTTTGTCCCAGCTCTGGGTGCATAACATATATGAAGGTAATGGTTTTGGCTTAAAATAAATATGAAACCAAATCCACATACTGATGGATAACCCTAGAAGTCCCAGTAAAAGAAGCCCCATTAAATCCCAAAGTCCACCTCCAACATCGATGGAAGCCTTGGATCCTTAATTTTCAAGTCTGAAATAAACTCCTTCGATAGCTTCATAATTATTCCAATTGTTACTTCGGGTGGAATGGTTATCTCCCTAAAAATACTTGAGTTTTAAGCTTGCGAGATACTTGAAACTAAGAAACATTGCATGCCATGGAAATATTTAACCACTTTGTCTGCTAGCCATTCCTTTAAGAAATCCACCAAGCCGATCATGTTCCATTGGGACGTGGGATTGAGCTCAGACTACACGATCCACGAGACCTTTTCTGAATAAACATAAGAAATGAATAGGTGAGAAACAAATTCCTCATGATTTTCACAAAGGATGCACATATTTGGTCAAATCCACTCTCGTTTGATGCCAACATCCCATGTAAGAAACTTGTTGTTTAATGTCAGCCATACAATAATCTTATTCTTTAAAGGAGAAATTAGATTTGATTTACTCATAGTTAGGAACTCTTTATGATATTATCCCACATGATCCTAAGATATTAACAGGTCCCAAAAATCAAAACCCAGGACCCTATGATAACAATGTGGTGGGTTATGTTTCCCATGCCTCTATGGGCTAGTTAGCTTACCAAATGGGTCACATGTCTCTATCGTCATAGCTGTCAGCTTCTAGTTGTAACATTCAAAATGAAATGGTCCCTAATCAAAATGAGGTGAGCTCACTGCAATCCATGGAACCAAATAATCCTCATCAACCTCGAGGAAAGAAGAAGAGGAATAAAAATAAAAATTTCAACACTGAGAAATGGACCGCTCCCACTCAAAAAAATCAAAGGGGCATGAAAGAGAAAAATAAGAGTTGGTTCCCCTGCACGATTTGTGGGGATGGCCACCTTACACATAAATTTTCTAGGAAGGATGATATCCATGAATATTTGGCTCAGTAAAGGGGCCCCTAGTATCCCACTTTCCCAACTCATCCTTTTCCCCCTCAACCGCAACACATGGTTGCAACAAATTCTACACCCCCATAAAGGGAAATGGAAGGTACCCCTCAACATGATAGTTCTTCCTCAAATTACATAGTTTTCAAGTGCAACCAGATGATCAAATTGAAGACTCAAGCCAAGGACTATGACAATTTTGAGCCTACTCTTTTTGTTCATGAATCAATATCTTCTTCCAAGCCTAGTGGCCCTCTTCTGATTGAGAATCCATTCTTTGACACACCTCTTTTCCCTATGAAGAGTGTTCTTCGAAAAATGACACACAATCCAAATACATGGTATTCCCACAACTACAATATTGTGGAATACTTGGCCCAAGAACCATGTGCCATGTCTACACTCAAAGTCCTCCAAAGCTACCCAACGCATAGAAAAGATTTGTTTTCTGCCATTAGCAGGGTTGACTGATGAGGTTCATGATAGGATTTCCCATCAAATCGCTTTTCAAATCAAATTAAGACTGATGCAGAAAAATATCCTTCACGCTATGACTGATGAAGGAGCCTTGATTTGTATTATGCCTATGTCATGTTTGAAGGCCCTTCGATCACCTAAGGTCGACACTTATGCAACACTATTGAAATCATTTTGTGGACATATGTTATATCCCCATGGGATTGTTGGCCCTTGACCAAGTTTTGAGGATCCTTGGTCATGTTTGACCTATTTTTGGGACTTTGACAGGCTATCAAAGCGGAGTGCAAGACGAAGTAGAGATCGTGGGATCTTGGCCCCTCTTTAGGTCTTTTTGGGTTTTTGAGTTATGTAATGGGTATGGGGATGTCAGCCCATGGGTTTACCCATGATTAGGACTACCTTGTGATGTATAAATAGAAAGTTAGGCGATGTAAGTAGTGACCAGTGGTTGAGTGCTAGTACTAGCTATGTGCAAGAAGACATGATTAAGACTTGCAGAGCTAAGTGTAAGTCATCTGTAGTAATTTTTGTGCAGACTGTGTAAGGCTCTGTGCTTAAATCTACTTGAGGAAGGAGGAATTGGTGAAGTGCACACAGATCTCCTGTCCTATGTCGAGTAGGGTTCTCATGCTTTGTGCAAGTAAGAATCTTGACAAAAGATAATAAAGAATAAGAAGAGTTAGTGGATGTAGCCCCAGGGTGGGGGTGAACCACATATATCTTGTGTTATGGTTTCTTTGTTCAATATATTGATGAGTTTATGTGTTTACCTGTTTAGATGCTTTGGTATATATAGATGGATCTGTTGATGCTACATGCTTAATAATATGTATGAATGTTAGATCTGACCTATGTGGATGTGCTTAGTTCTTGAACATACTAGATTTGGTTGAATACTGTGATGCTTTGTAATTAGGGTTTTGTCTACGAAGTAAATACTGGATTAATATTGATGAACTGTAATTTCTAAGTTCTTTGATAAGGTGTTATAATCACAGATATGTGTCCTAGATAAGGTTGCAGACATATGAGTTCTGCAACCACCCCTGGAATAGGCTCCATCAAAAAACATTTTCCATACGGGGGTGATGGAGGGAGGGAATTCAAGAGGAATGGTGGGCTGCTTTCTGAGCCTAAGAGGAGGCTCGGGAGCATGAGTGAGTTGCAGTAGACTGGAACCTAAATCAGTTTCCAAGGAAAAAATGGGATGATTGGTGGGATTGGCTTCATCGCTGATTATATAGGCCAATTGGGCTTCTCTGTATAACCTCCTATGTTCTCCTCCAAACACTGGGATAGTAGCATAGGTCAAGTCCATCTGCAAAATTCCCCCCAGTCTTTTTATCCAAGATCTTGACAATAGCATACCGAACTTGGGGAGGACATCAACCACTACAATATCCATGACCACACTTTTCATGGGCAACTAAAACAAGGTCACGACCAAGTCATTAATAACCCCTAGACATTGAACTTTCCTAGAGTCAAAGGAATATAGGTCATGATAAGATCGGGTGATTTCTAGTCCTAACTCTTCCATGACGGTTTTGGGCATGAGGTTGTGAGAATCCCTTGAATCCATCAAGCAGTTGTGCAGTACCTTGTCATGTATGTTCAAGGAAGTGTAAGAAGGGAGGGGATGAGTCGTTCCTGTCTTCTACCATAGGACCTAGAATAACTGTAGGCTTTTCATCTTGCAAATTGATGAAGTCTGTGGGAAGGCTTAAGACCTCAGACTACAGAAGCTCAGAGAAGCATTTTTTGAACCCTTCATGTTTAATCAATTCGGTCTGGGGCACAGAGATTCTGATCTTTTGAATTTCATGCTCGAAATTAAAAGAAGATGTAAGCTTAGGGATTTCTCTTATTTCGGGAACATGACTCTGAATAATGGGAGAGAGGGGTTGGGTATTCTTACCTCTGTGACTGTCTTCTACTTCATTAGCAAGATTCTTTGTTCTAGTGGACCTCTCAGGAACATCAGGTGCTATTGTCCTTTTCTTAGACCTCAGATCATACCCGCCTCGTTTGCCACTAGCCTTGTCTCCCTTACTCAATTAATTTAGCTGACTGTCCATGAGAGACTCCTCGTATGCTGATTGAGTGAGATGAGGAAAAGGAGGAGTATCTCTAAAGCAATGGATTACAGGATCAAGCTCGTCTGTTTCCCCTTCTTCCTCTTCGGGGACAAAATTGTTCTGAAAAGGGGCCTGAATTCTCTGGTCTTCTCTGTCTCTTCCCCTCTCTCTGTACATAGTTGGGGGAGCAATATTATTTGGCCTCCTGAAATCCCCTTTTTTTTCGGTGCTCTGAGGGCCCTTATACACTTGCCTCCCCTCCACCTTCAGTCTCTCCATCTCTGCAGATAGAGACCTCATCATCTTGGTTAGTTCATGCACTTGAGGGTGGGGCACCGATGGGCCAGAAGTTGAGGCTTCGGATTTTCCCTTTATTTTGTCTTCGTCGGCCTTGTTCCTGAGTCTATCAGCTACTAATACATTAGATTCCACTTCTATAGCCACATATTGCATTTGAGATAAGGAGGTGGCTCTTCTTTCTCTCAGTAACAAATAGAAATCGGGGCCAAACGCACTAGCATAAGAAATCTTAGCTGAGGCTTCTGAAGGCTTTATCTCGGCAGGGATTTTGTTATACATCTTATTGAATATTTTGGAGAAGTCAGAGACAGACTCTCCATCCATCTTCTTCAAAGACCCAAAATCTGTCATGTAATACATTAAATCCTTCCGATCGCCCCACTTCCTCAGGAAAGCATCATCCAAGGCTTCGATCCCAACAATAGATCCAGGGGCCAATCCTCTAAACCATTTCCTCACCTCGCCATCGAGGCTCTGGAAGAAGACTCTCATCCAGACATCTTCATTTTCAATGTTTAGGTTGTCTGCATAACTGTAGAAAGAAACTAGGTTCTCTTCTGCAGTCATGTCCCCTTCTCCAGTGAACTTGGGTATGTATTTCAATTAATCTCCGGCAGGGAGAGGATTCATAGGATGAGGTAGGATTAAGGGAGCATATCTAGCAGTGACTATGGTGTCCATTCTATTTTGAGGGGGATTAGCACCAACCATAGGAATATTAGGTGGAGGAGAGCTTGGAGGAGAAGGAGTTCGTGAAGGGGCTACTGGGGATGAGTCTCGAAGTGGAGTGGGAAACAAGAGAGCATTTAAGGAGAAAGCTAACGAGCTCAAATTAGCAGGTGTTTTTCTTTGTGCAGGAGTGGGGACATCTTCTATAGTCCTAGGTCTATGCCAAGGTACAGATTCAGAGGAGAGGAGAGTGAAAATTATTTCTCCCTCCAATCCCAGACCAGGCGGGGAAAACTCAACAGGAACACTCCCAAAATTCAGGAAACGGGAAAACTCTGAAGGAGGTCTATTAAGAAACTTAGGAGGAGAAAATGGAGTTCTTACAGAAGGAGATGGAGAATTACCTATTTCGGCGGTGGAAGCTTCTTGTTCAGGGGCCTTTCCTTTTCTGAGAACCACCTCTGGATCAGTTTCTGGTGTAGCTAGAGGCAGTTGTGGATGAGACCGCGTGTGTCTACCTATGAAAGCCACAATTAATAGAGAAGATTTTCCCCAGTTGAGTTGTCACAATGGATTAGCCAGGTGCATAGTAGAAATCTTCAAAGGATTTGATACTTGATGCACCTTCAGAATCAAAGGCCCATGTCGTTCAATCCTAGGGAAAATTTTCAACTTCATCCCCAACAACGGTGCCAGAAATGTTGGCGACAGAAGTCACTCCTGGATCGCAACAGGAGTAGAGCCTGGTGCCCATCAGTTTAATGTCACGATTTGTTTACAAAGGGGATGATCAAATGGAAGTAAACTCAGAACAATATCGTTTCAACTCTGAGACTAGGCCAGGCATGCATGGGCAAGTGAGGTCTTAGATAAAATTCAAAGAGTGAGTTTTAATAAGGATGAGTAGGGGGAATACTTGTATAAGAAGAGTGCGAGGGTCTGTCATAAACAACAGGTTTCTAACAGACTGGGGAAGAAAGCATCTAAACGCAAGATCCTCTTACATTCAAACAAAAAAAGCCAGAGAATACAACGATGCAATGATAAATCCTTTATCACAACATAGCTACAACAATTCATGCGAATCAGTTGATCATGAGCTCCCTTAGTATGAGATGAAAGCTTAGATGGAGTAGGAAAACTGTTTGTCATAAAACAAGAAATCTCACATACAGATGCACAACAAGAGAACTAGAATGGTTGTTAAAACTTTACGGTCAGGAGCTTTGCTCTACCATCGATCGATACAAAAATGGTGAAAATGCCTACATATACTCGAAACAACCACATCAACAGAATCGAGACGTCGCATTAAAAACATTGCATCTGCATGGCTTCTGACAATCTACACCTGCAGTCTCTGAATGATCGTGCACCTATGGTAGATGCAATTAGACTCCTAACAGTCCCATGGGAGAATCGACGTGCTTTTAATTCATCGCCTGACTTTCCCTTTATGGTGGAGATGATGTCTAACCACTACCAACTGCTTTAATAACTGCTTCCTTGGTATTGAGAATGGCCCGGCTAACTTGGCACTTTTAAGACGTGGAGGGTCCCTTGCACTGCCACCTGGATTAGCCAAACGGCCTGATGAACATGAATGGAGGCCAGTACGAAGGCTGGGGTGTATAATGAGGGGTGGTGGATGGGCAGAGAAGACGTGGAGTGCGGGGTTTGAGTGGATACGGAGCAGAGACGACCATAGATAGCCTGAGGGGGGGCTGAGGTGCTCCTACAAGGAGGCACAGTGACGTAGGGAGATGACGGGGAAGTCATAAGGTGACGGGACTGAAGGAGGAGGAGGGGCGAGTTGGGAGATGAAGAACACATGGCATGAGATGTCAGGTGAAAATGAGAAAAGGACAAAGTGTGCCACGAGGATGAATGGGCAGGTGTCGTGGAGAGAGGAGAACACATGGTAGCAGGGGAGAGGCAGCTTGGGAGGATGACATGACAGGGGGAAGGGCCCACGTCGATTAAAAGAAGAGCAGTTGAGAAGGATGGGATCGCCTGAACGTCGTTGATCCGGGCACTTTGATCTCGGTCGTTGGGAAGATGCGCGCCTGATTCCGGACCCCCCCCCNGGGGGGGGGGGGGTGTGGAATTGCCTTGTGCGCCGCAGATCCGGGCGCTCTGATCGTGACCATTGAAGAGGTGTGCCCTCGATTCCGGATGCCCCCCCCTCCGCTTAAAGGTAGAAAGGCAGGGGGACTCCGGAATCCAATGTGGGCCATTGATCTGGGCGCTCGAATTCCTGCCGTCCAGATTTGATTGCCATTTAAACACAGGCACATTTTGCACCCCGAACTTAGGGAAAGTGGGTTTTTAACCCATTCTTTTGCATTTTACCCCCCTTTACAAAAAATGTCGCTAATATTAGGCTCCATGGGGGATAGAGTCATCCCTGTGATGCTCTAAGGACTCTTTTTGCAGATTCAATGCCTTGTTGTTGGGCTATGGAGTCATTTATTAAGTTGAAAACAAAAACAATATTTACAAAAACAAAAGAACCGACTGTGGCTCACAAAAAACATTTTTTCAAGAAATGCCCATTTACTGGGCCATTAAAAACTTCCTTGCCTTCCAAATCCTGCAACCTGTAAGTGTTGTTTGAAAATACTTCAGAGATATTGAAAGGCCCAAACCAGAGGGCATCAAACTTACTGTGCTTGCCCTTTTCCTACCTGGGTGCATCCCATTTGAGCACCAGATCACCCGGCTCGAAATCTCTCTTTCTGCTCTTCCTGTCAAAAGCCTTCTTGATCTTCTGCTGATGATTGTAGGCCATGTTCGTGACCTTCTCTCTGATCTGCTGCACTTCCACCATCTGATGAATCCTTCTGACCATATTGTCAGGCTCTCCTTCAAGGTCCTGGAGGAATTTCGCCACAGATAAGGCGAGCTGAGTAGGGAAAACGACCTATGTTCCGTAAACAAGTTGGAAAGGTGAGATGCCTATGGACTTCTTTGTTGTCACTCGGTCAGCCCATAGAGCAAAATTGAGTTTTGAATCCCAAGCCCCTTTCTTTTCTTCCAGTAATTTCTTAATGAGCTTGATTAGACTTTTATTGGAAGATTCCGCCAGTCCATTTCCTTGAGGGTAACAGGGAGTAGAGTGAATCAGTGAAATCTCAAACTATTCACAGAACTTGACCATAGGCTCAGACCTGAAGGAGGCGGCATTTTCAGTGATAATTCTGCTGGGGCAACCAAATCTGGCTAATATGTCCTCCAGGAAGATGATAATTACTTTGTGAGAAGTGCTCCTGGTGGGGACAACCTCTATCCACTTGGTGAAATAGTCTGTCGCAGTCAGGATCCATCTGTGCTGGCCACTTGAGGGAGGATGAATTTATCCAATGAAGTCCAATCCCCACTGCTGAAAGGGTGCTGAAACTACTACAGGATTTAATGGCAGAGACTTGAGCTGCTACTTCCCTGAGAACTTTTGGCATTTGATGCAGGCTTTGATTTCTCTGTAGACATCAGGGAATAAAGTGGGCCAGTAATACCCAGCCCGGAGGATTTTATGAGCCGTGGTCTTTCGGAAATGATGACCTCCGCAAATACTACTATGGAAATAAAACATAACCTTCTGGGCTTCTTGCGGGTCCAGGCACTTTAAAAATACCCCCAGAGGGTCCTTCCAATACAAGGCTTGGTCAATGAGGCAATATCTGACAGCCTTGAGCTTTAAATCTCTTGCCTTTCTTTTTCCCATTCCATCAGGAGGATTCAATTCTTGCAGAAAGTATAAGATGTCCTTGTACCAGGGGCATGTTACTAGGGATAAGGCACCCTGAGAACTCTTATTGGATGATTCGACTTGTGGATTTTCTGAACAGGCGTTGATGAAACTAATCCCCAAATCTTTGCAATTGGATTCAGCTAGCAACTTGGCTAAACCCTACCCCTTTATCAACTTGGTGGGCTTAATCTCCAGATCAAACTCTAGGATCTGGGCGATCCACTTACCTCTTGTTACGTCTATGTCAAGCTGTATAAGAATGTCCTTCACAGAGCCCGAAGGAATGTATGCAGTGATCCTTGAGTGCAAGACATAGACTCTGAAAGCTTTGAGAGATTTCACCAAGGCATAGGCTTGCTTCTCCATGATTCTGTACCGGAGTTCTACATCTCTCAATGCCTTGCTGTAGAAAGAAATGGGCTGCTCTTTCCCTTCCTCATTTGTTTGCAACAAGACCGTTGCTACTGTATCACAAGAAGCAAAAGAAAAGATCAGGAAATCTTTGGAATAGTCAGGACTGATCAGCACAGGTGCCTCAGTCAATGCCCTTTTTATTTGGAAAAAATATTCCCTGGGTTCAGCAGTCCATTTCACTTCATTTCCCTTCCTGAGAATGGTTGTGATGTGTCTCACCAGCTCAGAAAAATTTCAGATGAATCTCCTTAGAAAATTAATCTTCCCCAAAAAAGCCTGAACTTCCTTCTTAAATCTGGGAAGTGACAGGGTCTGAATTTCCTCTACCCTGCTAGGATCAATTCTCACTCCCTCTGTTGATACTATATGGCCTAATAGCTTCCCCTCCTTCATAGCAAACAAATATTTCTTTGGGTTTAAATATAGGCCAAACCTACGACACTTCAGGAAAAATTTCTTCAAGTGGCAGCAGTGCTCCTTGTCTGTACTGGAGAAGACCGTGATGTCATCTAGATAGATGACCACAAACTGATCTTTCTCCCCAATGAAGGCTATATCCATAGCTCGCTGAAATGTTGCTCCTGCATTCATCAATCCAAAAGGAATTTTGGCATACATGAATGTCCCCCAAGGAGTGGTGAAGGTCATTTTTTCTCTATCCTCAGGCATGACTGATATCTGATTGTAACCAGAAAATCCATCAATCATGGATATTCTATATGCACTAGTGACCTTCTACAATATGTGTTCCATGTTGAGTAGGGGATAATTGTCTTTCCTTGAGCTCCTGTTCAGGTTCCTGAAATCAACACAGAGTCTGATTTCCAAACTTTTCTTTCTTACTGGAACCAAATTGGCCACCCATTCAAAATATCTCAAGGGGACAATGATCTCGGCCTCTAACAACTTCTTCACTTCTTTCTGCATGACAGGAAGCAACATGGGATTTATCTGTCTTAGTTTCTGCCTAAATGTCTTAGCCTCTTCCTTCAGTGGGATCTTGTGTTCAATGACGGATGTGTCATATGTCTTTAGGTCTTCGTAGGTCCATGCAAACACATCAACAAACTCTCTCAACAACTCAGTATATTCAGCCCTCTGTTCCTTGGTCAAATTACTTGACAACTTGACAAACTTAGGCTCCTCTGGTGTGCCAATGTTGCACTTAGCTGTGTCAACATCATCATCTGAAAATCTACCCTTTACCGCCACATCATTCCCATCGAATAATCTTTCTAACGAGACTAGTACCCTCAGAATGTAATTGCTCGATAGTTGAATAATCTGGTGGTTAGCAATTTTATTTAAAAATACCTTAGGGTGAGGGTCACCTTCCGTGTCAGGATCCTCATCAATGTGCAATGCAGAAAAATCATCAACAGATTGGAGAAATTTTTCGATTTCCAGATCATCTTCAAATACCTTCCAATGCTTGACATTGTCTGGTACAGAGGGTTTATATTTTATTTCAACATCAAATTTGACCATAGGCAGCAAGGGAACTTCGAGAAAACTAGTTGAGACAGCTAAAGAATTGGCTGAAGTATTTTCCCCCCTCGGAATGAAAGAAATGTTAAAATCCAAGAAGAAATTATCAACTAGGTCCCATACCTCATTTCTGTAATTTCTGAGCCGGGGATTATTAGCATGATAGGTATTTCTGACCTGCTGGATAATCAACTCAACATCTCCAAATATTTCTATCTCTTTAATTCCCATTTTCTTTGCAGCCCTCATACCCAGAACAAGAGCTTCATACTCTGCCATATTGTTGGTGGTGTCAAATTCCAGCTTATATGACATGGATATGGTCTCCTGAGACGGTGACACAAAAAACACCCCAGCACCAACGCCTTCCCTGGAACAGGCTCCATAAAAAAAAAAATTCCATATGGGGGTGATGGATGGAGGGAATTCAAGAGGAGTGGTGGGATGCTTTCTGAGCCTAAGAGGATGCTCAGGAGCATGAGTGATTTGCAGTAGATTGGAACCTAAATCAGTGTCCAAGGAAAAAATGGGATGATTGGTGGGATTGGCTTCATCGCTGATTATATAGGCCAATTGGGATTCTCTATATAGCCTCCTATGTTCTCCCCCAAACACTGGGATAGTATCATAGGTCAAGTCCATCTACAAATTTACCCCAAGTCTTTTTATCCAAGATCTTGACAATAGCATACCGAACTTGGAGGGGACATCAGCCACTACAATATCCATGACCACACTTTTCATGGGCAACTAAAACAAGGTCACGACCAGGTCTTTAATAACCCCTAGACATTGAACTTTCCAAGAGTCAAAGGAATAGAGGTCATGATAAGCTCGGGTGACTTCTAGTCCTAAATCTTCCATGAAGGTTTTGGGCATGAGGTTGTGAGAAGCCCCTGAATCCATCAAGCAGTTGTGCAGTACCTTGTCATGTATGTTCAAGGAAGTGTAGAAGGGAGGGTATGAGTCATTCATGTCTTCTACCATAGGACCTAGAATAAATGCAGTCTTTTCATCTTGCAAATTGATGGAGTCTGTGGGAAGGCTTGAGACCTCAGACTACAGAATCTCAGAGAAGCATTTTTTGAACCCTTCATGTTTAATCAATTCGGTCTGGGGCACAGGGATTCTGATCTTTTGAATTTCATGCTCGAAATTAAAAGAAGATGTAAGCTTAGGGATTTCTCTTATTTCGGGAACATGACTCTGAATAATGGGAGAGAGGGGTTGGGTCTTCTTACCTTTGTGACTATATTCTACTTCATTAGCAGGCTTCTCTATTCTAGTGGAGCGCTCAGGAACATCAGGTGCTATTTTTCTTTTCTTAGACCTCAGATCATACCCGCCTCGTTTTCCACTAGCCTTGTATCCCTTACTAAATTCATTTAGCTGATTGTCCATGAGAGACTCCTCATATGATGATTGAGTGAGATGAGGAAAAGGAGGAGTATCTCCGAAGCAATGGATTTCAAGATCAATCTCGTCTATTTCCCCTTCTTCCTTTTCGGCCACAAAATTGTTCTGAAAAGGGGCCTGAATTCTCTAGTCTTCTCTGTCTCTTCCTCTCTCTGTGCATAGTTGGGGGAGAAATATTATTTGGCCTCCTGAAACCCCCTTTGTTTTAGGTGCTCTAAGGGCCCTTGTACACTTTCCTCCCCTCCACCTTCAGTCTCTCCATCTCTGCATACAAAGACTTCATCATCTTGGTCAGTTCGTCCACTTGAGGGTGGGGCACCGATGGGCCAGAAGTTGAGGCTTCAGATTTTCCCTTTCTTCTGTCTTCATTGGCCTTGTTCCTCTGTCTATCAGCTGCTAATACACTAGATTCCACTTCTATAGCCACATTTTTCATTTGAGCTAAGGAGGTGTCTCTTCTTTCTCTCAGTAACAGACAGAAATCGGGGCCAAACGCACTAGCATAAGAAATCTTGGCTGAGGCTTCTGAAGGCTTTATCTCGGCAGGGATTTTGTTATACATCTTATTGAATATTTTGGAGAAGTCAGAGAAAGACTCTCCAAGCATATTCTTAAAAGACCCAAAATCTGTCATGTAATACATGAAATCCTTCCTATCGCCCCACTACTTCAAGAAATCATTATCCAGGGCTTCGATCCCAGCAATAGATCCAGGGGCCAATCCTCTAAACCATTTCCTCACCTCGTCATACAGGCTCTGGATGAAGACTCTCATCCAGACATCTTCATTTTCAATGTTTAGGTTGTCTGCATAACTGTAGAAATAAGCTAGGTGCTCTTCTGCAGTCATGTCCCCTTCTCCAGTGAACTTGGGCATGTATTTCAAGTAATCTCCGGAAGAGAGAGGATTCATAGGATGAGGTAGGATTCAGGGAGAATATCTAGTAGCGACTATGGCGTCCATTCTATTTTGAGGGGGATTAGCACCAACCATAGAAATATTAGGTGGAGGAGAGATTGGAGGATAAGGAGTTCACGAAGGGGCTACTGGGAATGAGTCTCAAAGTGGAGTGGGAAACAAGAGAGGATTTAAGGAGAAAGATAACAAGCTCAAATCAGCAGGTGTTTTTCTTTGTACAGGAGTGTGGACATCTTCTGTAGTCCTGGGTCTATGCCAAGGTATAGATTCAGAGGAGAGGGGAGTGACAAGGATTTCTCCCTCCAATCCCAGACCAGGTGGGGAAAACTCAACATGAACACTCCCAAAATTCAAGAAACGGGAAACCTCTGAAGGAGGTCTATTAAGAAACCGAGGAGGAGAAAATGGAGTTCTTACAGAAGGATATGGAAAATTACTTGTTTTGGCGGTGGAAGCTTCTTCTTCAGGGGCATTTCCTTTTCTGAGAACCACCTCTGGATCAATTTCAAGTGTAGCTAGAGGCAACTGTGGATGACACCGCGTGTGTCTACCTCTGAAAGCCAAAATTAATAGAGCAGGTTCACCCCAGTGGAGTCGTCACAATGGATTCGCTAGGTGCACAGTAGCAATCTTCAAAGGCTATGATACCTGATGCACCTTCAGAATCAGAGGTTCAATGTCATTCAATCCTCGGGAAAATGTTCAACTTCTTCCCCGGCAACGACACTAGAAATGTTGGCAATGGAAGTCACTCCTGGATTGAAACAGGAGCAGAGCCTGACGCCCATCAGTTTAATGTCACGATTTGTTTACAAAGGGGATGATCAAATGGAAGTAAACTCAGAACAATATCGTTTCAACTCTGAGACTAGGCCAGGCTTGCATGGGCAAGTGACGTCTTAGATAAACTTCAAACAATCAGTTGTAATAAGGATGAGTAGGAAGAGTACTTGTATAAGAAGAGTGCGAGGGTCTGTCATAAACAACAGGTTTCTAACAGACTGGGGAAGAAAGCGTCCAAACGTAAGATCCTCTTACATTCAAACACAAAAAACCAGAGAATACAATGATGCAATGATAAATCCTTTATCATAACATAGCTGCAACAATTTATGCGAATCAGTCGATCATGAACTCACTTAGTATGAGATGAAAGCTTAGATGGAGTAGGAAAACTGTTTGTCATAAAACAAGAAATCTCACATACAGATGCATAACCAAAGAACTAGAATGGTTGTTAAAACTTTACGGTCAGGAGATTCGCTCTACCATCGATAGATACAAAAATGGCGAAAATGCCTACATATACTCGAAACAACCACAACAATAGAATCAAGACGTCGCATTAAAAACATTGCGTCTGCATGGCTTCTAACAATTTGCACCTGCAGTCTCTGAATGATCGTGCACCTATGGCAGACGCAATTAGACTCCTGACAGTCCCATGGGAGAATCGACGTGCTTTTAATTCATCACCAGACTTTCTCTTTATGGAGAAGATGATGTCTAACCACCACCAACTACTTTAATAATTGCTTCCTTGGGATTGAGAATGGCCCGACTAACTTGGCACTTTTAAGACGTGGAGGGTCCCTCGCGCTGCCACCTGGATTAGCTGAACGACCTGATGAACAGATGTGGAGGCCAGTACGAAGGCTAGGGCATATAATGAGGGGTGGTGGATGGGCAGAGGAGACATGGAGCGTGGGGCTTGAGTGGATACGGAGCAGAGACAACCATACATAGCCTGAGGGAGAGGGTTGAGGTGCTCCTATGACGAGGCACAGTGACGTAGGGATATGACGGGGAAGTCATAAGGCGGCGGGACTGAAGGAGTAGGAGGGGCGAGTTGGGAGATGAAGAATAGCTGGCATGAGATGTCAGGTGAAAATGAGAAAAGGACAAAGTGTGCCACCAGGATGAATGTACAGGTGTCATGGAGAGAGGAGAACACATGGCAGCAGGGGAGAGGCGGCTTGGGAAGATGACATGACGGGGGAAGGGCCCATGTCGATTAAAAGCAGAGCAGTTGAGAAGGATGGGATCACCTGAATGTCGTTGATCCAGGCGCTTTGATCTCGGCCGTTGGGAATATGCGCGCCTGATTCCGGACCGCCCCCCCCCTCCGCTTAAAGGTAGAAAGGTGGGGGGGGGTCTGGAATCGCCTTGTGTGCCGCTGATCTGGGTGCTCTGATCGTGACCATTGAAGAGGTTCACCCTTGATTCCGTACCCCCCCCCCCTCAGCTTAAAGGTAGAAAGGCGGGGGAGCTCTGGAATCCAATGTGGGTTGTTGATCCGAGCGCTCTAATTCCTGTCGTCCAGATTTGATTTCCATTTAAACACAGACGCATTTTGCACCCCGAACTTAGGGAAAGTGGGTTTTAAACCCATTCCTTTGCATTTTACCCCCCTTTACAATAAATGTTGCTAACATATCTCATGGCCGAGAAAGTAATGTCTGTAAGTATTCAAGCATCCTTGATGAGAGGATTGCAAGCATCTCCATCAACTACTTGCAGATTTGGACCATCACGAGTCATCACCGAAAAGGGAACCAAGCAAAGAGATGACCTATCAAATGCAAAGCTAATCCCAACCATCTTACCTAACTACATCCCTCCCTTGACCGATGCGGTGATTTGTTATAGTGTGCCAAGGGATTTCGAGTACACCATGGTTACTATGTACCTCTCGAAGGTGATATGTGCAGTTAGAGCATAGCAGGACAAGATCACAACGTTGAAGTTCAACAAATTCAACCTAGGAGACCGCAAGAACCATAGTATGCTTTCCTTGTATAAATAATTGACCAGGATGAAGGGGAATAACTCAAAAATAATCCCCCAGCTATGGACGATGAACCTCACACAGTCCACCGTTTTCAACATAATGAAGATCCCACATTTTGGATGGCACCAGGAGGTCAATGCATGTGTTAAGCTCCTACTCTGATCTTACCATGGTGGCTACTTATGGCTAGACCAATGTGTCACATTTTATTTGACGTTGATCCATAGGATCACTGGATTGAGCATGCAAGGAACTGACTCGCAGGACTTCTACCTAGGGAAAGCCACAGATCGTGCATTAGCTCGGAAGATCAAGGATACCTACAACGATGTTGAGAAGGGGATGTGAAGCTACAAGGTAGCTTCCATATAGAATGGTGCAGTGTGCCTAACATGCCAATTAATTGTAGGAAATATAGTAAGAAATAATAGACCCATGCAGGTCACAGGGTTTGTCGTTGATCTCGCAGGGAAATGTGTAGAAGACCTACATATGAACTGGGTGAAGTACCTAGTCAACTAGCTGGAGATAGACTATCGTGAAGCTTAGGATCAGAGCTATGAGTTCCACTCCAGCTGGCTCCTGATCCTCATAGTGTTTATTTCTTAGGAGATGCCGGAAGGTGCGACCTTCCTGGACATTGATTCGTTCAAGCCGCTCACTACAAAGTTCACCATGCTTTGGTACTCGAGAGGTATGGGAAAACAGTGGCAGTCGAACACGGTATTTCAAACATATTATCTCCAACTAAAGAGGGCTATCGAAGCTGAACCTCACATGACTATGAACACCCTACAGTGGTTCTGAACCCTCATGAAGTTCTATGCATATTGACACTTCATCTATATCACTACGTGAGAAGACAAGCATAAGGAGGAGCTTCAGTCATACTACAATCTCACAAAGGAGGACCTCGAGGAGATAACTAATAATTGGTTAGCATAAGTACTTATCCCCGCTGATCCTGCAGAGATTTCTGACCCCGAACTTGACATCTCAGAGGCCACTCACAAAGAACATGACACACCCAGACCCAGCAGACGGAAGAATACCGAAGAAGTCCAAGACTTAAGCAGCGCATCATAAACGTCTTCTTCAATATCACTTGGCTGAGGGGGTGATGATGAAGTAGAAGAGATAAATTTCAAAGAAGATGAGTAGAAGTAAGACGAAGTAACACCGCCTATAGATGAGGTTGATCCCTTAAGGAAGAGGAAGGTTTCTCCCACAAAACCCTCTTCCTGGAAGAAATCCAAAGCCACTTTGACTAAGATGCAGACCGTGATCGTTGTCGATGACTTTGACTTTATCATAGCAACTATCGCAGATGCTTCACGAGACAGCTCACATAAGCATGAATACAAGCAGGAGGAGATTTACGAAAGAATCAAGGTCGAACTCTAAGGGGTACAACAAGCTCTTCAGTCCATTCATGTAGTGTCCACTGTGCCCCTATCGTCGGAAGAACCATAGTTGGGAGATGCCCCAACCCAACTCCGCAGACTAGCTGATGCGACCAAAGCTTGCCTTCATCGTGCACAGGAAGAAATAGAAAAATCCACCCAAGCCTTGAAGCAAGTGCAAGAAGTAATCGTAGAACAACATCGAGTTGCAGAGCAGAAGAAGGTTTCTCTCCAGACAAAGTTTGAAGAGGAGAAAACATAGATTCAGCAAGAAAAATAATAGTTGCTCGTAGATCAAATCGAAGTAAAAGAAGAAGTCAACAAAGCACTTCGCTCTGTGACAGGTTTAGAGCCAAAGGTAGAAGCCAGATTTGAACATCAAGTAGAGAATCTCGCAGAAGTTATCCAACAACTACAACAAAGAATAAAAGACTTAGAGCTCTGCATGGTACCCGACACTCTGCAGTACATGAGGAATCAAAGAGAAGCAACTGCCTGGAGTGTAGTTGAGAGAATAAAGTCCCTTTCCATGAAATGTAAGAAAATAAGTGATCGCAGTGCCCAAAATTATGGGCGGCTCACTGAGAATCCAGAATTGAAGGCATTGGAGTCATAGCTCCAGGAGGTGAAGTAGCAAGAAAAAACAATACAGGCGCAGTTGAAGCCCCTATCAACTATTGAAAGGATGAATCTATCCCAAGAGAAGCACACTTCTCAACAATAGGTCCACACCATTTAGAGTAGAGTTATGGAAGTGATTCAGAGGCTCCAACCTATACATGGTGAGGCTTGCTAACTGTTCTCAGAGATCGAAGGCCGAGGAGAAGAACTGGAGAAAGTCGTCACTATAGTTGAACAACGCCTAGAGGGACCTGTCAACAAAGAATTCATCCAAGAGTTCGCTGAATAGGAGGCCATGGCACAACAACAAGTCGAAGTAGCTCTAGCCAAGATCGAGGATTTTGAGGAATAAATACCCAGATCAGAGTGACTCGGCATGAGTCACAGGTGAGTGTTGGGGGCTTGTTGGCCCTTGACCAAGTTTTGAGGATCCTTAGTCCTATTTGAACTATTTTTGGGACTTTGACAGGTTGTCGAAGGAGGAGTGCAAGATGAAGTAGAGATTGCGGCATATCGGCCCCTCTTTAGGTATTTTTGGGTTTTTGGGTTATGTAATGGGCATGGGGATGTCGGCCCATGGGTTTACCCATGCTTAGGCCTATGTTTTAATGTATAAATAGAAATATAGGCGATGTAAGTAGTGACCGGTGGCTGAGTGCTAGTACTAGCTATGTGAAAGAAGACGTGATTAATACTTGTAGAGCTAAGTGCAAGCCGTCTGTACTGCTTTGTTCAGAGACTGTGTAAGGCTCTGTGCCTAGATCTACCTGGGGAAGGAGGATCTGGCAAAGTGTGCACAGATCTCCTATCCTATGCAAAGTAGGGTTCTGATGCTTTGTGCCTGTATGAATCTTGACAAAAGATAATAAAGAAGAAGAAGAAGAAGAGTTGGTGGACATAGCCCCAGGGTGGGGGTGAACCACTTATATCTTGTGTTATGGTTGCTTTGTGCAATGTATTGATGAGTTTATGTGTTTACTTGTTTAGATGATTTGATATAGATATATGGATGTGTGGATGCTACGTGCTTAATAATATGGATGAATGTTATATCTGACCTATGTGGATGTTCTTAGTGCTTGAACATACTATATCTGGTTGAATATTGTGATGCTCTGTGCTTTGGGTTTTGTCTGCGAAGTAAATACTGGATTAATACTGATGAAATCTAATTGCTAATTTCTTTGATAAGGTGTTATAATAACAGATCCGTGTCCCAAATAAGGTTGCAAACATCTGAGTCCTGCAACCACCCCTGCCTCTACCTCGGGTGAGACTTCATCTGCTTTGCAGGTGTTGCCGAAAGGGTCAGTAGTTAGGGTTTTGTTGGTTCTCTCTTGAGCGTTGAACCCTGGGTTTTCCCTTGTGCCAACAAGGATAACTACTGCATTACCCATCGAGTTAGATGGTAAGAATTTGTTTATTGTTTAGGAGGTCATCGATGCACCTCTTGAGTAAAATTTCTTACCGGGATGCACTTGGTTGTATGAGATGATTTTTGTTGTCTCATCAGTATTTAGGGTCTCACGCTTCCTTGACCAAGGGAAAATAGTGACAATTGATCAACTTGCATTTTGTACCCCAAACCTTGGGTCAAATGCAGGGTCTAATGTGCCCTTTGTCGGTGAAACCTAACAATCATATATGAGTGTGGGTTCAAGTATGTTTAAATATTATTCACTCATGGGACTATTTCAGCTTCTCTCGCCACCTCCTTATATGACCATTTCTCCTATCAATGTGATTTCATAATTTACTAGTGGATCCCTCAGGTTTTTTGATCCTTGGGTGGTATATTGTCACGAAGATGTTGAATCCTATGGAGCATCCATGCCTCTCACATTGATCGATATTTCCTATCAAGTGATCTAGTCATTATTTGTTGACTCTATTTCTAATTCCTGCAAGGATGTGGAGTCTGATCAATACCCAAGGCCTTCCTGGGGCATCACTCCTCTTCTAAATTTTGAAAAATTTGTACATGTCAAGAGTCCATCCAATGAATCTATCATGAACATCATGGATTCACCCGATAATCCATGGGAGGATCTGCACCATTGAATTTTTTTTTTCCTGAGTTGGAACAATTAGAGGATGACATTAAAATTATTGTCTCCACTGATAATTTTCAATGGTACCGATATCCAATTATGAATAATGATGTATTTTCAAAAGGGAACTTGGTGAATATTTTGAAAACTGTACCCATTGACATTTCCCAAAAGATAGGTTTCATGGAACACATCGTGATAGGTGTTAACTATTTTTTCAAAGAAATTGATCTTTATATGGCCATATTCAAATAATTTCATGATGTTTTTTCATGGTCCTATGAAGAAATTTCTTCCATTGATCCCCAGATTGTGGAACATGAAATTAAAACATATGATAGAGCCAAGTTGGTATAGTAGAAGCTTTCTCCAGTCAATCAAAATAAATTTGTTTCCATCAAGGTGGAGGTCAAAAATCTTCTTCATGCACAATTTATTTATCCGATCCCCTTGACCAAATTGGTTTCCAACCTTGCTCTGGTCACTAAAACATAAGGCACCATAAGGGTTTGTGTTGATTATAGGGATTTGGACAAAGCTTGTCCAATTTAAGAATAATTATCGAACCTTGTCCATTGGCCAAATTATTGATGAATATGTTGGGAGTGAAATATTATCATTCATGGATGGTTTCTCTAGCTATAATCAAATCCATATCAAAATGGAAGATCAACAAAATACTACCTTCATTTGTCCTTGGGGTACTTTTACTTGTCAAAAGTTGCCATTTGGTCTTAAAACAATTGTTGCCACCTTCCAACGGTCCATGTATTACATGTTTCATGACATCAAACAAATTGTATATGGATACTTGGATGATTTGGTTGCTCGTTCCAAGTGTTGTGAGGATCATCCTGGTCATTTGCAGGGCATTTTCACCCAATTTCACTAATATAATATCCATTTGATCCCACATAAATTCATATTTTGTGTGGTGTTTGGGAAACTACTAATCTTCATCGTGTCCAAGTATGGGATTATGGTTGATCCCTTTAGGGTTGAGTCTATTTTCAATTTTCCTCCTTCTAGTAATATTAGCCAGCTCGCAAATTTACAATGGAAAGAAAAGTTATTATGTAGATTAATTGTCAATTATGCAGAGATCACAAAAAATTTTATGCACTTACTCAAGAATGGTGTAACTTTTGTTCTATATTAGCAAGCTCAATTTTCATTCGACACCTTGAAGAAGGCCTTGATGTTGACTCCCTTGTTGATCCCTCCTAACTATATTCAAGATTTTTTTCTCTATCTCCTAGACGCTCAATCCACCATAGAAATGGTACTTTTCCAATAAGATGATGTGAAATGAGAGAATATCATTTACTATATTATCAAGGGATTGTCTAGTCCCGAGATTTGATACTCTCACGTTGAGAAGTTGGCCTTGGCAGCAATGCATTTTGTTGAATCAAAATCTAAGAAATTATATCCTCGTGTAAAATACCATTGTTTGTTTTTATGCCAACCCAATGCTCTGCAACCGTCATATCATTGGGGGAAGGTGCTCGAAGTGGATTATTATCGTTGAATATTTTGACTTGGAGTTAGTTTCCTACAAGTCTAATAAATCCTTGGAATTCAGAGAGTTGATGTCTAAACTTACCTGAGTTAATGTTGAACCCATGGTTAATGACTCCTTTCTCAATGAATTTTTATTCCTCATTGAATCATGTGATTCATGGTATGGAAATGTCTTGGTCTACCTCCATACCTAGTTTTTTCATCCTCGGGTTTCTCGTGATGAGAAAAATCACATAAGGAATTAGGCTAGACACTAAAACATTGTTGATGATACCCTTTATCATCGAGGGGTTGATTCTATTCTACATTGTTTCCTTATCCATGAGGAATCTCAAAGAGTTTTGAATGAATTCCATGCTAGAGCATGTGGAGGTCATGTCTACGGGTTGGCCACTTCCTAAAATATATTGTGCGTTGGATACTTATGGCCTACGATCTTCAAAGATTGTATGAATGTGGTTAAGAAATGTCATTCTTCTAAAATATTCATCTGTAAGATGTGCGCTCATCCTGCTCCACTTCATCCTTTGGTGATTGTCGTTCGCTTTGCCAAATGGGGAATTGATTTCATGACATGTAATCCTACCTTGACTAATGGTCATGGCTACATCATCATGGTTGTTGTCTACTTCACTAAATGGGTCAAGGAMTTTCCTACCTTTTCTGACGATGACACCATTGCTTCTTTATTCATGTTCAATCACAATATCACTAGGTTCGGTGTTCCTAATACCATAGTGATGGAACATGGATCCCATTTTTGTAACTATATGATGACCAAATTAGGTTCCAAKTTGKGTTTTCTCTATGATAACATGACACCCTATTATMCTCAAGCCAATGACCAAGTAGAAGCCATCACTCATGTACAAAATACCATGATGCAGAGGATATTATGGAAACAAAAAAACTAACTAGTATCTCATGTTATTTTCGACATTATGGGCTTATCGTACCTCAKCTAAAACTGCTACCAGGTTCACACCATTCCAACTCATTTATGGTATGGAGGAAATKCTTCCAATTGAATGTGAAATCCTATCATTGAATATTGTTGTAGAACTATTGTACAACACCTCCACCGAAGAGGAGTGTCTCTTGTACTTGGCCCATATTRATGAACAACATCATCATTCCACCATGGCCAATGAAACTCATAAGAAATGCATCAAATCCYAGTGTGATAAGTATGTTTTTCCTTGTGTATTTTCAGAGGGTGACAGAGTCTTGGTTTATGATCAGGACCATGACATGTTAGGCATAGGTAATTTTGAACCCCTTTGGCATGGTCCCTACATTGTTAGATGTGCCTTTAAAAGAGGGGCCTATGAGCTGGTTGAATGTGATGGAAATCCCCTTTAGAAGCCTCACAATGGGATATACCTTAAAAAGTATTTTGATTAGCTCATTCATTGATTTGATTCTTTTTACATATGTGTTTTTTTTTTTTTGGAGTGGTGTGATTTTCATTTTTTGTATGTTGAATGCATTGATTCGTTGCTTATCATTATTTATGCTTAATTTTCAAATTTCATCATCCACCTCAGTCTATGTGGGATATGTTGATGGTGCCACTCGTAGTACCCGAAATATAGTTTCCATCACTTCAGTGATATTATCTCCCACTTATGAGACAATGAGTTCATGGGGTGTCTACCCTAGTCTTAAAACCAATAACATCACGAAATATAGTGTTGTCATTGAAATTTTGTTTGAGGCTCTTGCCTTGGCATCCTTTTTTTAGTTGTCAATATGGAATCTCATATTCAAGTTTCACAGTTGAATCCTACCTATATTTTTAGTGTAACATACCCGATGTAATATAATATGCATAAATAGAAATAATCAACATATACCAATGGAACACCAAAATATTGAGAAGAACAATACCAAAAATAATACCATTATTCAAAGAAAGACATGTTCACATTCCTTTTCTAGGGAAAACCTCAACCAGAGAAAAGCTCTTTTATAATAATTCTCAAGACAAGATTTATCATGCCTCCTACTCATATTTATACTAATTCTATGTTCTAAAGAACATTCTACAGAGAGATATTTCTAGAAGCGGAAGCTTCTATTAGGTCTTCTTACATTGACTTGTTCACATTTATTAAATAGGACTTATGAACTAATGTTGGCCTTTATTACAGGGAAAATATATTTATGCCTTATTAACTAATGTTGTCCTTTATTACATAGAAAATATATTTATGCTTTATTAACTAATCTTAGCCTTTATTACATGGAGAATATATTATTCTATCTACATGAGGGGTTATGTCCCTAACATGCCCTCCACCTTGAAAAAAAGATTTGTCCTCAAGGTTTAAGATGAGGAAATTGATACAGAATGGTATTCGGTTCCTAGGTGGAATATTCTGGTGGAGTATCCTTCTCGTGAACCAAAACTTCTTGGATGGTGCATTGATGGAGAGGACACTCTCGTTGGTCCAGTACTGCTTATGTCTAAAACCAAATGGAACCTTCTTCATCCAAATCTGTTAGGTTGGTTTGGTTGTTTCATTTCATGAAAATCACTATCTTTAGGCACGAGACATGAAAAACATGATGTATCTTGAAGTGACTAGGAAAAGCTAACTGATATTCCACTAGCCCCAAACATTTGAGAATAGTGTAAGGAACATAAAATTTTGGTGAAAGTTTCTAACATTGTATGTTGAGATTTGAGTGAATTCTACTTGTATGGTTGGAGATGGAGAAACACCTGATTCCCTTTAGAAAATTGATGTTCAAAACTACCCTTTTCTCCTTGTTGCTTCATGCGGTTTTGAGCCATTGCCAAAATAGTTTTGAGAGTATGAAGAATTTTCATGTAGATGATAGCATTGTGATCAACCTCCTGAACCTTGGAGACACCCAACATGTATGGAAGAACCAATAGGGGATTTTTTCCATAGACTTTTTCAAAAGGAGTCATGTGAGTGGAAGTATGGTAAGATGTGTTGTACCACCATTTAGCTAGGAGTAACCACCGAACTCACTGATGTTGCTTGTTAGACGCAAAACACCTCAAATATGTTTCTAAAAACTTTTTGATCACTTATGTTTTTTCATCATTCTGGGGATGATAGGTTGTGCTGAGATGAAATTGAGTTCCCTGGAGCCTGAATAATTCTTTCCAGAAATTGTTGGTAAAACTGGGATCACGATTAGAAACAATAGAATCAAGCATTCCATGGAGTTTGAAGATATTATCCATAAAAATTTGAGCCACCTTGAATTGTGTGAATGGGTGTTGAACATAACATAAATGAGAATTTTTGGAAAGACGATCCACTACAGCCATGATGAATGACGTATTTCCTGATTTGGGTAAGCCAACGATGAGATTCATAGAAATATATGTCCAAATAGTAGGTGGAAGTTTTATTTGTTGGAGTGTATCAGGGGTTTTAACAGTCTCTCCCTTATTGCGTTGACATATATCACATTCAGCCAAAAAGGTACAAATGTCATGTTTCATACCATCCTAGAAGAAATATTGTTTGACCCATTCATATATTTTGGTAAAACATGAATGGCCCACTGTAGGTGAAGCATGAAACTTATAGAGCACCTTAGATTTTAGGGATGGTCGTTTTCTTAAATACAAGCAAACTTTATATAAAAAAAAATTCATTGTGCCAAGAGTAACCTAGAGAAACTTGGGGATCCTTTTGAAGTTTTTGGATTAGGCTGGAAATTTTGGGGTCTTGCAACCATTCCTTTCGAATAGCCTAAATCTAATATGAAACAATGACTGAGAGTGAAAAGAGGGACCCGTCTTCTTCATATTTCCTAGAAATACCATCAGACACCACATTTTCTTTTCCCTTCTTGTAGACAATCTCATAATCATATCCAAATAACTTGGTCACCCATTTTTGTTGCTCTGGGGATGAAATTTGTTGTTCGAGGAAGTACTTGAGGATTTTATGATCTGTTTTAATTTGGAAGCATGGTCCTATTGGCAGCCCTATGTAATTTTTTCTTTTAAAGTAACAAATGACAATTACTGTAGCTGCCTATGCCTCATCCTATAAATATTTCTATTTGAAGGTGACTAGTCGGTTGTAAAATGGATGTTTTGATTCTTCATTTCATTTTATTTCACGTTTTCATGATTGATTCATGACTGTAAGCATGAATCAAGCCAATTGAAACTCGAGTTGCATATTGATTTTTATCAAGGCTTGGTCTCAAGGAGTCAATGGGCTTAATATTTTTCATTTTAAATGAGCTTGTCATATAACAATGAAACACCTATGATGAATTGCTATTTGGTTGTATGCTTATTTCTTTTATTCTTTGTAAATACACCAAAATTTGCTTAACATTGGGTTTATGAAAACATATCCATATTTTAGCCTTTGAAAAACGAATGCACCCATTTCATATCATGGGAATTAAACGCAATGGGATTGTATCATGTACTTCGTTCTGGCTAGAAAAAGGAGTTGACAGGCCACTCATTTCGAGTTAAGAGTCTGAGCAGTGAGATATACTCAATAGCATTCATGACAAAGAGTCTTTAAACCTCATAACCGAGATGTTTGTTTGTTTGTTTTGATAGCACGAGCTCTTTGCTCATTTTCTTTTCATGGTATCCGCTCAGACTTACCTCTCCTTCTTCTATCATCTAAATCCACAGTTGTCTGAGTCACTCTTGTAACAGTATGTTAAATCCCATTTTTTCCTGTCAGAGACACGTTTTTGTGGGAGCGTTTTTGAGAAAACCGTGACGAATTAGATCAAACCCTTGAAAAGACAGAACAAAAATGGGCCCTTTTACCTTAATCGTGAGTAGTTTCCCCAGAACATAGATCGTTTCATAGATACAACTCGTCCTTTGGAGGAAAAAATATCATAATTTCTTTGTGGCTGAGGTAAGCGTTTTGGTTTTTTTGCACAGAGATCCAAGCCTGTTATGGGTTTGGCTAGGGTTCAAGATTATATGCCTTTATATTTGTTATGATTCTGCATAAAAAGATTAATCTTTATCAGAAATGGAAGTTTAACCCACTGCTAAATATTTTTCATCTTGAGCTTATCCAAATTGAGGATACTTGGGAAGTTTGCCTGTGTAGAAACGATTTCATCTCACCAAAGAACATAGTAGATCCACCTCTACATTCCAATATAAACTCCAACTCATGTATAGCTAACCCTGCTATCAAATACTTGTGTTGATCCATAAAAGACCAAGCTATCACATATCTACTCTCTGCTGCAATTCAAAACCCTATGGGAGGAAGCCTTAGATGTATTAAAGGATTAAAACCCTCCTATTATTGAGTATGATCAAGTTTCACTAAAAAATCAATAATTCGGTTTTAATTTGGAAAACAAGAGGATTAAACAGGCTGGATAATACTCAACCAATTTCATTATTTTAAATTCGAATTATTAGGTGTCTCTTTGGGAGATTGTTGGAATAATAAATGGTTTGTTTTGTTTTGATTATGTTATAAAAAATAAATATTTTAGTTTCATTTTTTTTATTTTTTAACTAGCTACAGAAACATGTAGCTTACCTTTAAAAAAAAAAAATAGTTTGAATCCTAGTCAATTCTCATGTAAAATTTCGGTAAATATTAGTTAAATAAATATCTAATTTCTGCATTTCATTTTTCTTTCAGGATATTATGTATCTTGTGGTGATATCATAAGATGGATCATTTCTAGACTTAGTTAATGAGTCATTTCTTCTTGGTTTATTTTGTAAATCAAAACAAAAAATTTCATAATTTTGGAGATACAGTTTGATATTGAGTGGCTTTTTTAGACCCTCTATTTTTGTAACTTGTAGATCCTTCTGAGATCTCATCCTATCTTACAAGATAGGGTGTTTATCTTGAAAGAACTCTTTAAATACTTCATATGTTTTGTAATGAAGGAATCTTATCCTGGGGTTGAAGGTGGACGATTAATTTACGAACTTGAATGGAACAACAATTTGCATTTTAGCTTTATCTTCCTATAAATGGTGTTTTCATTTATACTTTGTTTATCTTAATAAACTAATATTTTTTGATAGCTTTAGACTTCACAATTTGTCATGTTTTTGGGATAATTCTTTTATAAATAACGTCCATATTTGATGCTTTAGATATTAACAGTGTGATCATCTATTCAACTTGAATGACAATATTTCTCTTCAATTTTTAGTTGAATGATCAAATGCAATGTTGTTACAACCAGATTTATCTTAATGTAATCGCTTGCGATCATAAGATCAAAGGACTTGTTTGTACCATCTATTATGCTATTAAAACTCAACTGCCAACATATTTTTCTAGATTTATTTAGAATAGTCTCAAGGTTCATTGCAGGTTTCCCTCTTGGACATGGTAGTTGGACGTTCTCTAATCATGCAGATACTTCGATACATATCGCTAACTCATTAACATGTTAGCTCAATTATATTTTTATGTCATTTACTTATCATTGAAAATCGAATGTATGTTTTGGATTTTGACTATCCATACGTTTCTGTTTCATAGTATTCTTTCTTATATTAGTTTAGATTTATAAAGGAGAAACGAAAAAAAAAATTATGTTCTTTCTTTATCTGCTTCCTCGAAGCAATAATTTTCCACATTGAGTTTCATAAGTTTAGATGTTCTCTTTTACTTTTAGAGGTTGGATTAAACATTTGTTTGAGTCTTTTCCAGCATGTCACATTTTTTATTGGTTTCAATTTGTAGATGAATTTTTAGATGCTTTTGAAATCTATGATTACAATCAATTATGTGAAGAATTTCAGACTTTGCTAATCAATGGTGATTCATCTTCGGAAGACTTTTTGACAAGAATCCATTATGTTCTTTGTAAATTTAATCTCGATGACATGTCATTTGTATTAAATCTCCTCTATGATGCTTGAATCCCTTTCATCCAATCATATTCAATCGTGAATGACGAACCAACTACAAATCCTATCACTTAATTGCGAGAAGAATTTTGTTCGCAAGATGAGAAGAATCCATCCAAAAATGTTGAACAAGCAAGGGGGGGTAGAATCTATTGAAAAGGTTCTCATTGACAACCAAAATGGTTTTTCCTCTGAAGCACTGTATTTTCAGTCTTCGACCATCTTGGAAGAAGATTTGTTTCTGGTTCAAGGTGAATGTCGTCATTCTTGTAACTCGTGCTCTAATCAATATTTAAATTTAGTTATTGAAGAATACTTAGGTGACAAAAATCATCTTAAACATTCTAACATTCTTGTTTTGTCTTGGGAAAGGAAAACAAATTTTTGGACAGGAGCCAATAGTTTTGTGGGATGTAAAGAGTGCTAGTGTATTCCAACCATGAATTAATGCCTACATGTCTGAGATGCTTTGGCTTGTGTTCAATTTTTCTCACAGCTGCTAATCCCGTGAGTCCTAACATGGATATTCTTGACCAGATGCATTGGTGCCTTTGAAGGAGATGAACATCCCGAGGGACTGTGTGGAAGAGGAGGGGGTTCATTTTTTTTTTTTGTGCAGGTTGGGTAGAAGAGAGTTGGTGTACTTTGGATTGTTGTGGGTGATGAAAATCCTATGAGAGCTTAAGTGTTGGCCGGTTTGGGAAGCTGAGTGACACTCTGGAACTATCCTTGTGGATTCATAGCCCTTCCGCAAGGGTTACATTGTTTTTGAGACTTGAAACAACATTGTCTATGGTTGGGTGGAACATCCTTGGTCTGCATCCAATTGGTGATTCATTTCATGAAAGATAAGTGCTCTCTGTCATGGTTTTATTTACATGTGTATTTATTTTGTTGTGTATATATTTATCTATGAAATTCGTATCTATAATCTGCATGTTTGATGGTTATTGTTTTGCATCAGATATGCCTCATTTCTTTATGTTGTAGCATGAATCTTTAGCTCTGCATCTGAATAATGCATGCATGTTTATTCTTTATAATTTGATCGAAATTTGAAATTAGTCCAGAAGTGGGATTGAAGTAGCGAGTCCGACTTATTGGTGGTTGGGTATGTTACATATTTCTATCTTAAATATCAAGATCGATTGTTGTGTCGAGATTTCGCAGAAGCCATAACGTCGTGAAGACATAGATCCTTTTGAATTAAGGAGCAATCACCACCATGGAATCAAAAATTTATGAATCATTAGATCGAAAGGGAGGTGAACGAGGACCATCAGATAAAGATGAAACCAGAGGATATGAGAGATAAAGTCACAATTGTCATATTGAACTTGTCGATCGTCAATCGTTGATAGAAGCTGAGAAAGAGATGAAAAAATCTAGAAATTCACCGCTTCGAATATTATGGGAGATACGAAGAAGCATGAAAAGGATGAAGTCACGAAATATCTAATAGGAGGCTCGGGTGAAATATCAATCGTTAGTTAGGGTCATCCGACATTGACCACTTAGGGAATTTTAACTCTGGGAGAATCAAACCCTTTTAGAACTTTTATAACCTGGAGTCCTGAAGCACCGAAGTCCCGAAGGAGGTCTGTTTTCTTGGGTTGTGTAGGCTGGCTAGTGTTCATATTATGGTAGCTTCCAGAGGTATTTACCTCCACATGTAAACTTGATGAGAATAGAATACTCCAGGAATCAAGAAGAAACCCTAATGAGTTGTCTAATAACCCTAGAATACATGTCGTCTTAAGAAGATAACTTGTATTAGGTTAT
The DNA here is from genome assembly GCA_009831015.1 of Picea engelmannii. Lineage (NCBI taxonomy): Eukaryota > Viridiplantae > Streptophyta > Pinopsida > Pinales > Pinaceae > Picea > Picea engelmannii. Next base: position 48,618 of record ML825892.1, on the reverse strand, counting down.
TAGCCTTCAAGAGAAGAAGTCGACGAGAAGAAATAATATATATTGAACAAACAAATACCAAGAATGAGAAGTCAGCCCAGGCAGTTAGCCATAATTACTATAAATATAGGAAGTTAGTCTTCATTCTGGCAGGCAGTCTCAAAATTGTAGAGCAACACTTGTGCGCACTGCAGTGCCTAGTTTTGTGCGTAGGTTTGGAGGAGAGATGCCATTACAGCAGCTGCAGCTAGAAGATCATGTTTGGATTAGACTATCTCTTGGTTAGGGTTTGGACTATCTGATTAGATCTTGTTGGTGTGCTATCCTTGGGGAAAGGAGCACTACACTTTGTTTGGCTATCTAGCCTAGGGTTTTCTTCTAGAGTGATTCTCTATCAAGGTTAAGGTGCTCGGAGGGTGGCTTCA
>ML825891.1:141997-155208 GCA_009831015.1 Picea engelmannii | reverse complement strand
AGTCATTTTTGAGTTTCTTAACAGCTGAGAAAATTTTGGTTTTGGTGTGTCTTAGGAAATAATCGATCCATAAAGTCTTCTCCTTCAAAAATGTAATTTTTTACTTTCCACAGCTAATGTCTTTTCAAAAGGTTCATTGTGCGCTGTGTAAAGCGCTCACTTTCAACAGCTAAGGACGTCATTTCATCAGTTAAAAGTGTTGTGGAAAGTGACAAAGCGCGAAAGGTTTGACAAACAGTTCGCACGTGGCACGCTATGGAAAGTACCTACTTCCTACGGCTAAGGAACATTTTCAAGTGATGTGGCACACTGTTTCACTTTCCGCGGCTAAGGTGAGTTTCCTATCAAATGGTGCGCTGTGGAAAGTACTCACTTTCCGCAGCTAATAGGGGTTTTTCAAAGGAGTCACGTGTTGGTGAAAGTAGCAAGCGAGCGTGATGGTAGAGATGTTCTCCAAGCACCGTATCTGCATGAAGCGGGAATCACATGCTCATTATCCACGCATGCACAAAATGATGAGGTGATCACTCCCCACGTCAAAACAAGATCTGAGACATGCGCTGGGGAAAGCGGGCAATCATAGAAGTTCAAGCTTGTGTACCAGGATATGACGGAAATTTGAAATCTTTCCAGAACCCACGCGCAACTATCATCACACCCGAAATGGCAAGTTTGCATTCGGTGACGCAGGTACAGATGAGGTTCAGAGGGCCTGACACCATCAAATCAAGTAAAGTCGGTATATCACAGGTTGTTTCCAAAATACACTCAAGGTTTACATTTGACCCAGCACAGAGTCGAAGTCGAGACTGCTTTCAGCAGCACAGAACAAGGGTTCGACTAAGAAGTTACAAGAATTACAGTGGTCGAGTGCCGAAGCTACAAAATGGTGAAAAAACACGGTGGCCTTTTTCTTAAACGAGAACTCAACAACCTATCCTTTCTGGAATCATATCCCGAGGTTCAGAGACATTTTTTAAACGCAGGTTGCATGGAATTCGTGAAGAGATTGCAAAGTGGGTATCATCAAGCCACAGCTGAAGCTTTCGCAATGACATTTGATGGAAATAGAGCTCGGGTAGGTTCTGTGGAAATCAAGGTGGATGAGAAATGTATTGCAGCAGCTACAGGGTTACCGATGACTGGTCAAAAATGGTTCAAAACCACGGCTCTAAAAAATCAGGATTTTAAGTTCTATTTGAAGGATGGATACAAGCATAAAGCCTGGAGTAAAGGGATGCTAGTTTCATACCTGGACGAAGACTGGCAGCATTTATTCAAAGGCATTCATTTATATATTACATCAGAAGGAAGATTCGACAAGTTAATGATGTATCACTTTAAATTGATGGATCATTTTTCAGGCAGGACTCCAATCAATTTACCCTACTCAGATTCAGAGTCTGAACAGAAAGATCAGTGCCCTGTCATCAAGGGCTCTGAACAATCTGCAGAAGGTGCTCAAAACTATGAAACATTAAGGCAAACAGAGCAAGGAGAATCGTCAAAGAAGCCTAGACCAAATAAAGCCCAGAGAATCAAACACCTCAAGGAGGTAATTACTCAACAGGAAGTTCTGGAGCGAGTAATTAAAGATAGATATAAAAGGTTGTCTGACAACTTTGCCAAAACGAATGCAGCATTCGAATGGTTGGCCAAGGAGAGCATTAAAGAGAAAAGGAAGAAGGAAAAGCTCATCAACAACTGCAGCAGACTAAGATTGCTTGCCCGACACCTCAAAAAGCGAATCAGGGGATTGAAACAAAAGCTAAAACAAAGGTCTCATCCAGACCTGCAAGTTCTTTCTCAGGTGGCGGTCAATATGCAAGGTGAAAGGTCAGATGTTAATTGATTTCAGTTTGAAATAAATTTTGAAGGCAAAAGTTCTTTTTGAGCATATCGGGACTTTCAACAGCACCAGGCTATTATTTCGTTACCCGTTAGCTGTTGAAAGCGATAGCTTTCAACAGCTAACCCGTGAAAGTTTCAAACGGTTGCGCTGTTGAAAGCTCTGCAACCAGGTTTTGAGGACGAAATCGCAATAGTTTGTTTCCAGCTTGTTTTGAAGACATGCCAGTGCATCAATGGATCATTAAATTGCATGCAAAAAGATTCAAACTCAGGTATTCGAGGAATTTTGGATACGCTTTCAACACCATATCCTAAAACTCAGCCATAAATATTGGGGAAATGGAACAGTCACGCACAGGTGTCACACTGCCTCACTACATCGCAGATGCTGGAAGCTAGAGGAAGCAAATGATGATTTTTTGTATGCTGAAGACAATTCGAATACTCAGTTCTGTTATTGAAAACTTTATTTTCACAGGTGTTTAAGTAGAATAGAACTGTTTTTTTTATTAAAGGACAGATCCATGTTTTTAGGATCTGTGTAACCATTTTGTAAAGGCTATAAATGCATGTTTTGATATCAAACAATGGTTCGATTTTGGATAGAAAATTAGCTATTGTACTCAGACTTATATGTTAATACAAATCACAGGTTCCTTTCGATTTTGATTATCAGTTTTTCCACCCTTCTTCTGCATTTTTATCTGCGTTGTCAAGCTTTGAATGGCTTTCATCCCATTGTTCAGCTCATAACCTGATAATAATTCTTTGATTGTCTCTTGAACCCTGCTGTGCACTGGTTTAGTTACAATTTATTCTCCACCCACTTTAAAGCTGCCTGTTGATTAATCAATCTTTGAGAGCACTGTCTATTTGTTTATCATTTTTATGTTTGAATGACCATAAGCTATATTGAGTTGTCCCATTGATCCACATTCATAAAATACAAAAACAATAATTTCTTAAGTTACCAAGCACCTCTAGTCTGCAACCATAGAGGGTTTCTTGGAGTGATAACACCCCCAATGTCTCAAGAATGAATTATCCAGGGCTTCAATCCCATCAATATATCCAAGAGTCAAATCCATAAACCATTTTCTAGCCTCACCATCAAGGCTCTATACAAAAACTCTCAACCAAACATCTTCATTTTCAATATTAAGATTATCTGCATAACTGTAAAAAGATGAAAGGTCTTCTTTTGGAGTTATGTCTTATTCCCCTGTAAACATGGGCATGTACTTGAGGTAATATTCAACTGGGAGGGCATTCATAGGCCGAGGTAAAACAAGAGGGGCATACCTAGCATCCACTATGGAATCCATTATGTTTCTAGGAGGATTATCACCTTCCATTGGGATGTGAACTGTAGGAGAACCGGGGGGAGATGGAGTTTGGAAAGGTGTGACTTGAGTTGTGTTTCTATGGGAAATGGAAAACAACTGAGTGTTGGAGGAAATTAATATGGGGTTCAAAGGAAAAAAAGTTTCCCCCTCTCTAGATACAACAATTTTGACGGGAGGAGGAGTAGGACAACCCAAAGTGGGAAAATATTCTAAGCTTATGGGTCTAAACCACTTTACAATATGAGGAGAAACAAAAATTTCAAAACATCCTCTTTCCAAATGAAGACTATAAGGGGGGAGTTCAACAAAAAAAATTCCAAAATTTAAACTTCTTGAAACTCCAACATATGGTATAATAAGAGAATTAGATGCAACTACTGGAGTTTTAAAAGAATAATCATGTAAATTACCAGAATCACCTGGTACAACAGCTGAAATCCCTTATTGAGAGGTATTTCCTTTCTTGATAATATTTTCTGGGTCAGCTTCAGGTGTTTCCAGAGGAAACTGTGGAGTAGACCTCATGTGTCTGCCTTTGGGAGCCACAACTGAAACAATGGATTTTACAGGTGCAAGTTGCAATCTTCAAGGTACTGATTTATGATGCACCTTCAGAATCATAATTTATTTGTTGTTCAATCCTAGGGAAAAGTCTTCAATTCGTTCCCTGAAAACGACGCAATGAATTTTAGCACTGAGAGTCACCCTCAGATTGTAAGAGGATAATCCTAGTACCCATTAGAATGTTTGGTGGAGGTTGGTTCATGAGTGGAGGTCAAATGGACAAAAACTCAGTACAAGAAATATTTAACATAGAAACTGGACAAGAAATGCATAGGGAAATGAGGTCCTCATTAACTTCAGTCAATGGTTTAAGATTAAAGGTGAGCAGAAGGAAGACTTAGTGAAAGAGGTGAACAAGTATGCCATGAGAATCCGACCTTCAAGCAACTTGGTGAAGAAAAACTCAGGCTCAAGAGCACTCTTGAACTCAAGTTTCAGACACTGAAATATGTCACGACAACATGATAATCAAACCTACATTATCATACGACTACAACACTCATCTGGATTCTCCATGCACGATAATTTCAGCATAAGGGGAAATAAGATAACAAAGGGAAAGTACTGGAACATGTCACAACAACATTATAATTAAAACTACATTACAATACAACTATAACCCTCCACTGTATCCTCCATGCCCGAGTGTTTCAACATAGTTTAGACAAAGAGATGAAAGAAGCTTACTTCTATTAATGTGAAAGTCTAAAATCTCATACAAAACCAAAGAACAACTCTGTTATAAAAAAATACAAAATAGGGAGCTTTGCTCAACCATTTGACAACCATAAAAAAATATTGAACTGATCTATTTATACTCAGATCGGCCCAGAACTGCCAGGAGTGTGATCTAGCAATCCCATTCAAAGCTTTGTGTTTGTGCAACCTTCTATCAGATCGTGCGTGTTTCCTCTTGTCAAACAAAAACCATGTTTAGTATGGACTTGTAGGAAAAACTGTCCATTGATGTACCTCGTGCTGACAACTCTATCCCCTTAGCCATAATTTCCATTCTTTCCCTTTATGGATTGGGATAAGGTTTCATATACCACCCCCTGCTACATTAACTAGATCTATCTCGGGATCAGAGAAGAGGCTTGAGGGCTACGGGGCGACCATGTGCTGCTCATGGATTGGGCGTTGGATAAGCAGGTGGTCGCAAAAAAGTCAATCCTCGTTCATTGGTTGAAACCTTATCAGGATTTGGAGCACGTCTGGACAACTAGTGGGTGACCACCTATCGCTGGAAGATACGATATTAAATGTGCACATGATTTCGGGGATGCAGGAAGTAGTTTAGGCCCACACCACTTCTGGGCCTGAAACACACCCTCTTTCACCATGTAGCCTCCTCGCAAAACCATGGTTTGGATTTCAGCCCGCCTTTCAGACTTTACCGTTCGCACATGTTGCGGCCCCGAAATGATCTGAGGTCGTTGCTCTAAAATGGACCTGAGATCTAGGCACACCGACTAATTTAGCACCTCCGCCAAAAATTTAACCGCCTGCTAACTGCAGGAACCCTCCAACTGTGTTTATAGATGGCCCCGAATAGAAATATGTAGGGGAATTATGCCATTGTAACTGCATTTTCCTACATGATGCGCTGATGGCTGTCACCTGCAAACCTGAACAATTGTATGTGATAACAGATTGATTTGCCCAAATTTCTCTCGGACAACTTTTTGCTGGTAAAGGCCAAAGGCCAACCCTCTTTTATAAGGACAATGTCAATTCCTTTCCCGGAAGCATCACATTCCAGGACAAAGGTCTTTGTGAAATTAGGAAGGGCCAAGACTGGAGTGGTGCACATGGCCATCTTCGAGGTTTGAAAATCCTGAGCAGCTGTTGAATTCCAAGTGAAATAATTCTTTTTAAGGAGTGCAGTGAGAGGTGCCACAATCTTTCTGTAATTATTAACAAACTTGTGATAATAACCTGTTAAACCAAAAATCCATGCAAGATTTTGAGAGTTTTTGGGTGAGGCCAATATTGCATAGCTTCAATATTTTTAGGATCCAACCTAATGTTGACCTTGCTAACAATAGGACCCAAGTAATCGACTTTTGAGGCACCAAAAACACATTTAGATTGTTTGAGGAAAAGTTGGTAATGAGAGAGTATATGGAGAACTCGATCCACATGAGCAATATGGGCTTTCTAGGTTTTACTATAGATGAGGATATCATCAATAAAACTAAGACAAAATGACGGAGAAAAGGATGGAATACATGGTGCATGAGGCTTTGGAAAGTGGAGGGAACATTACACAAGCCAAAGGGCATGACCAAAAAATCATAGTGGCCCTCATGAGTTCTAAGTGCAGTATTAGGAATGTCTGCTTCTTTCATACGGATTTGGTGGTAGCCATAATAAAGATAAAGTTTAGTAAAGAACTAGGCGCCACTCAATTCATCCAAGAGGTCATCAATGACAGGAATGGGAAATTTTTCTTTAATGGTGAGTTTGTTGAGGGCGTGGAAGTCAGGAAACATGCACCAAGAACCTTCTTTCTTAAGGACCATGACCATAGGAGAATATTATGGGCTCATACTAGGGTGGATAACATCTGCGTTGAGTAGTTCTTGAAATTTTTTCTCAATTTCATTTTTTTGGGAAAAAGAGTGACGATAGGGACGGGTATTGGGAGGAAGGATTCCTAGGACAAAGGGAATGGACTGATCATGAACACCATGGGAAGTAAGGAGTCCCTAGGGAGCGGAAAAAACCACTTGATGTTTAGAGAGGATATATTGGAGGTCCTGCGACACAAAGGGTGTCTTAGTTGCTTGTATGGCATGGAGTTGGGCAATAATGCCATAATGACCTTTTTTGAGCATCTTTTCCATGCGATGGGAACTAATGATCTCCGGGGAACTGACGATGATTCCTTGGAAATTATATTGTTGGCCCTCCTGGTCAAATTGCATGGTTCATTCCTTAAAATCCATGAGAAATATGGGACCCAAAGTCCTTAGGCATTTTGCGCCTGACACAATGTCACAACCACCCATGTCGATAGAAAACATATGCGATTTTAGGTGGTATTCACCAATTTGGAGACACACATTTTCACAACGCCCTCCACATTTCATGGGCCCTCCATTGGCAATCATGATTTGAAAATTATTGACTGCACGGACATAGCAATTAGTTTCTTGGGAAGTGCAACGACGAATAAAATTATGGGAGCTTCCACTATCAACAAGAATGATGACCTTCCTATGCTTGATGTAACCAATTATCTTGAGGGTTTGGGGAGAAGAGAAGCCAGTGAGAGAATTTAGGGAAATGACCGGTTCTACTTTAGGAGGGTTTGAGGGAGGGCTTATGTCAGTGGGTTCAAGTGACACAGACACAAGGGGAGCCTCAACATCCTCTTCCGAAACATCCTCCGAGATAGACATACAAAGATTTTGTTCCTTACACTTGTGTCCCGGAAAATATTTTTCATCACAATTATAAAAAAGGCCTTTGAGTTGGCGTTCAACCATTTTGGCCCTGGTCAATTTCTAGATCTTTAGTGGAGTAGAAGGAGGAGTGGGAGTTATTGGTTTAGTGCAAGGAATAAAGGAGGGTTTTTGGTTTTGAGAAGAGACAATCTGTTGTGCTTCCTTAGCTCTTTTAGTAGCATCCACCCAACTCTAAGGCTGAGCCATGAGGAAATGGGCACAAATTACATCCTTGAGGCCACTAATAAAACATTCTCGGGAAAAAGCATCATACATTCCTTCTGTACGAAAATCTAGTCACTCAAAAGTAGCTATAAAGTCTTCCACTATGCCAGATTGTTTCATCTTTTTCAAATGGCCTAAATGGTTGGTGTTAGTGTCAAAGTGTTCATAAAGATTTTCCACGAAGTGTTTCCAAGCCACATACCCTTGGTGGGTATTTTTTCTCCATTTCCAACATTATTGATCTAGATGGAAAGCACCATACCGGAGTTTGGCTAACTCATCTGTAATGCTATACAAAGAGAAATAATGTTCCATTTGAGTTGCCCAGCCAGTGGGATCCGAGCCATAAAATTTGGTCACATCCACACGTGGAATGCATAGGTCACGCTGAAAGTGATGGGGCTGAAAATTCTATGAATGAGAGGAAGTTTCACCTTCAGTATGCAAAGGTGGGTCAGATAAGGGAAGATCTGCAAGGATATGTAGCTTGGTGCAAATCATCGTAGTGACAGATTCAAGCTGGGTAGTAATGTCTTGTTTGAGTTCATCGATTGACGCAATGATGGAGGAAGTCATTTTTTTATTGATGGTGGAAATATTGGCACTGAGCTATCTCACTTCTTGTTGGGTTTCTGTGAAATTAGAGTGAAAGGAATTGAAGCGAGCTTCCAAGTCTTGGCTACGGGTATGGGCCATGATGACGAGGGAACACGAAAAGGGGCAGGTGGGACCACAAATAAAATGGTTTATGGGTGAAGTGTATCACAATGATTAGGGTGATGAGTTGAATCCAATGGGGTAAAGCCCAAATAAGGGTGTTGGAAGGGGGTCGGGTCCACGAGAAAAATTATTTTTGCAGAAAAATGATAGGTATGACTGTGATAAGGGAGAAGAGATAAATCCAATGGAATAGGTCTCAAATAATGGTGCCAATAGGATCCAAACTCTTTTTTACTCCTGTGGAGTTATACTCTGATCTGAAGAATATTCCAGTGATGAAATTCCCAAATTCTTAACAGGAAGAAATGTGTAGTAATTTCCCAACTTGAATGCAGGAGACATAGTTGCATGGAAATATATCTTGTCTAATCTATTTTTGTTTCTGTCCCAAAGGTTAGGTATTCAAGGGTTCTACAGAAAAGGGTTTTCCTTGTGCTATAGATCTCTGATATACATGCGGGGTCCAACAATAGTACTCGACTCAATATCTCAGGGCACCAACTAAGCAAGATAGATCGTGCCCTTAGTCGTACTACCCGACTACCCCGGTACTAGAGAGTATCTTCCCGAGTGTTGTTCTTGGTGGAACTATAGTAGTCAAGCAACTGATCGGTTTATATATGGAGGGATTTAGAATATCTAGGGTGATCCATATACAGGTGTTGTATGATGCCCTACCACTCGAAGGGGTACCAACAGGGGTTACAAGGGTAGCCAACATATGTGTGCTTAAGTACCACTTTTATTTCCTGCGTGTATGAATCCATGACCATGGTTTTATGCGCATAATGATAGATCTTTGTAGCTTAATGATGTTGGAATATGTCTCTACCCTGAAAATAATTAACCCAAAATTTTCTTCCAAGGAAGGTTCTCTCATACCACTTGTAATATTCCAAATATAAAAAAACATGTAGAACATAAATAAATAGCTAGAAATGGTAGATGAACAACAATATAACCAGAACAACACCAAAATAATACCAAAATGATACTAGAATAACACCATAAAGAGCACTTTCATTAGTGAGAGCAATGTTCACTTGCCTCTGCGAGGGGGAAACCTCCAGTAGAGTAGAGCTCAATTACAATAATATCCAAGACAAAAGTTCTCATACCCTCGACTCCTATTTATACTAAATATGTCTATCAAAAGAACCATCTAGAGGAAGATCCTTCTAGAAGCGAAATATTCTATTAGGTCTTCTTACATTGGACTTATTCTTCCTTATTGCTAGGCCTTATTAATATTGACCTCTATTACATGGAAATATATTATTCTACCTATGTGAGGGGTTAGGTCCCTAACAACCTGGCTGTCAAATGGTAGGGAATCAGATTATAAGAAAATCACTCAATGTCAAAGTGTGACTACTTGAAAACACACTATGTTTAGTCAACTAACCTTCTGAGATCAGAAATGATATTTCTAGTTGTGAGTTAAAATATTGACTGAAAATAAGCTAAGCAATAAAGAAATGTGAAAAATATAAAATATCATAGACTTAGTCCAACCCTGAGTACATTTATGTGACAATTGTTTGTGTGGAACATTAGATGAAAGATCATCCAATTAATTCATTGTCTTTAACATCAATATATGAAACAATTGTTAATCACCATACTCAGAATTAAATGATAATTAATACCTTAAATGATAATTAATACCTTATTAATTGTTAATTGTTAATTGTGCCAGTTTTGATCTTTTCATCAGGCCCATTCACCTCCATTTTTACCTTAAAGAGGGTTTTAAGGTAAAAATGGAGGTGAATGGGCCTGATGAAAAGATCAAAACTGGCACCCAACAGACACACTAGAAGAACCAATTATCTTTTTTAGTAGAATTCCATGGGATTTTCTTCATATCTGAATTTCAAATATAATCTCAAAAAACTGCAGACAATTTTCCAATAATCATGGGTACCACAATGACACGAAATTTCTAAAAGATATAACCCAATATTAGTACTTGTTATCTGACATACCCTTTTCAAAGAGACAATTAGTGAGGTGAATTATTTTACTGGATACACACTTCATATTGGATTTGGTTCAACCATGGGTTTACACTTTTTATAAAAAAAAAACATCTACACTAAGTGTGTTCCCCATCTCTCTTTTCACAGCATTGCTTTGCTACTAGTGAGCATCCATATCCCCGATGAATTTTCCTCGGTACCACACAAGCATATCCCTGTTGCCAGTGAGCGTCTATAGCCCTGACATGTTTACTTGTACTTCCCACACTAATAATAGTTCTTTAAAATTCCTCTTTATTTCAAAATATGATCACCCTTTTAGATTTTATAAATAGATATGCATATGCAGATAGGGTGTGAAGGAAACAGGGTGATACAAGAGTTTCTTTGATTTTTTGAGTAGATGTTATGCATTTTAATTTAACCCATAGGTCTCCAAAAACACCATCACAGTATTGGACATATTATTAATATAAATTGGATGGAACTCAAAGAAATGCATAGATAGATACCTTTTGTAATACCCCTAGGACGAACTCAATTGTAAATGTAAATGTACTTAAGCTAGTGTGTTGTTTGATATCATTTTTGTATGCACCTTCTATGGTATAGTGCGCACATGTACTGCGCAGTAAAATGATGAAGTGTGCACATTCCAAGATACCACGTGCAACAAACTTAAGTGCACATGATTTCAAGGCTAGGGAGCCTTTGTGTATATGTTGTGTTTTATGGGCTGGTGAGCCAGTTTATTATAAGTCATAAGGCTTATGTGATGATTAGGTCGGAGAGCCTAGATGCTAAAGACTAGTGTTTTTGTATATATCTTATCATTAATATAAAATACATCATTGTGTGTATACATACCACGATAAATGAGTATGGGGGACTAAACTACACTAGTTGGGGAATGGGGGGGCTAAAAGTTGAGGAAAAGGGCTAAGCTAGGGAACTTAAGCCAAAAAGGAATATTATATTAATATTCCTTAAAGTATAAAGTATGGATAAGTATTTTATCCTAAGTTTTAAGGATGGGGGCAAGTGGGCCAAAGTAGCTCCCAACATGACAAGTGTCAAGTTGGGAAGATGCATACATATAGCTTGGACTTAGATCATTTTCCTATCATTCAATCATCATTCAAACATTGATTGAGTTGTCCTCCATACCTCCCTGTACCTGTATCTGTACCTAAACTAGTACCATACCCGTACCTATACCTATACATGTATCTAGTTATCTTGGGAGCTGGACTGAAGAAGCGGGTTGTCAGGCTCATGGGATATTGAAGAGGCGGGTTGTCAGGCCCATGAGAAATTTCTCTTTGGGTGAGAGAATTGTTGGGAATTGATTTCCTGAAGGTTCTAAACTGTAGCTACAGGGCTTTGAGACTTCCTTTCTGGCTTGTTGTTGAAGCCTTGGAAGGGAAGTGGGGAAGCCGAGGGACTATTGAGTAGAGAAGGGGCACACTTCCTGGGGTGGGTCAGGCATGTGGGGAATGAGGACTGTAGACTGTTAGTTTGAGTTGGCACCTGTGACAGAGTCTTTCTTATTGTCTGAGATACGTCATCCTGGTTAGGAATCCCTTTACCCGGGTGGAGTGTAGTCCCAACTTGGTGGTGACCCACTACTAAGAGTGATGAGCAGTGTGGTCTAAGGCTGGGAGGTCTGTGGAAAGTCTGCATGTAGTTGGTGATATTCTTACCAAGATAAGTGTCAATTGTGTGTTAACTTACATTCTCCATTATTATTTATGTGTTTATTTTTATGGGTTTATCCTATGTGTGGTTTATAATTGTCTTTATATTTATGGGTATTTCCTATCTATGTTGCATGCATATGTTACTGTTATTTACATATGGATATGTTCATTGACATAATGTGTTTGTCTTTTTTTATTTTTATATATAAAGTTCCACAAGAGTTTCTGTGTGTATATGTTTTAGTTTGCATAAAGTTTGAATTTTTTTACGTGGCATAGCCCAATTGGATGCTGGAGATGTTACAATATGGTATCAGAGCATTTTCTGGAGTAGCATGTGTCGACCTGGGTGGCTAGGAATGTTACACTTTCCTATACTTATGGATTATTTGTTGGATTATTGAGAGGGGGGGGTGAATCAGTAATAGAGAAATTTAATCCTTTTTAACCATAAAATGCAAGTATTAAATCAATTTAGAATTATCATCCAATAGTTGCTAAGTAAATAAACAATTAACAAATGAGCAATTATACACATACATAGTACACTAATGTTTTTACGTGGAAACACAAAGTGGGAGAAAACCACGTAATGATTTTTTTTATATGTCTTTAAGAATTACATTCATTGAAAGCACCAACTTCCTTTGTTTTCCAGCTGCAATTGGAAGGAGGCTCCAACCCCTTAGTTTCTCAGGCTACAACCTGAGGGAAGCTCCAACTCCCCAATTCTCTGGCTACAACCAGAAGGAGGCTACAACCCCCTATGTTCTTTGGATACAACCAAAAGGTGGCTACCACCTTTCCTTGCCCCCTCCAACTGCCTTGACGTATAAGTAAAATGATGGAACCACTGTGACACTATCACTATGAGATATACTACTGCAAACCAATACCAATCAACCTTCACCAAACAACCTGTACTAATAACCTAAACCATGCATCAACCATGAATCAACTTGTAATCAACCTGTACCATAAATAAGTGCATCAACCATGCACCAAACTGTACCTCAACCTATACCATGAACAAGTGCATCAACCATGCACCAAACCTGTATGAATAACCTGTCACAAAAACATGTCCAAACAACCTATCACAACAACCTGTCTCACCAATCTTATCAAACAAATCATATCTACTCACTAATATCAATTACCAAGACAACTCTCAAATATGTGCATCTGTTAACTCTCCAAGAAACCCTCCGTGGTTGCAGACCAGAGGTGCTTGGTAACTTAAGAACTCAATGTTTTTGGTGTTTTTTATCAAAATGGATCAACGGGATGACTAAACCAGAGTATAGCATTCAGACATTCAACATGTAAACAAATGAAACAGTGCCCTCAAGAATTGATTTATCAGTTTTT
>ML825891.1:131485-141897 GCA_009831015.1 Picea engelmannii | reverse complement strand
TGCCTCCAACCATGTACCAAGTATGTACCAATCATGTATCAACTACTCATCAACTATGACTCATCAATATGTACCAACATCATCAACTATACACCTCATGTATGTGCCAACTCATCAACTACTTGTTTCAACCATGTACCCAACTTGTACCTCAACCGAAATATCTCATCAATTTCATCATCCAAATCTGATTTGTAACTTTGCAATAGAACTGGTGTATATGATCACATACCTGCAAACCTTCCCTAACTTTAACAACAATAGACTAGCATTTTCATCAAACTTTACTTTTGTCTCACATGACTAGTTTTGGATTAGTCAAAAACCCTAACTTGCAATAATCATAACTATGTACCTGTAATGAATAAAGGTATAAAAATATTACACAATGTTCTTCAGTGTCTTTTTTGCAATTTCTCCAGGTTTCACTTCTTGGAACCTCCCAGAAAAGGAGTTATAGAAAAAATGACATACCTTGTTGAATTATGGCCTATTCTAGAGAGCGAACTTATAGAGTGTTCTCTGCACAGAATATTTGTTGTATGAATATGAAAATGGTACAAAGAATACTAAATATTGTACTCTAACAAATACATTTGGTCTAACTGAATTTGGATCTGTTATGAATAAGATATGATGTTTTTACCCGAAACACATGTTTTAGACTAGTTTCAGGACTAACCACAAACCCTATTTTCCACAGACTGTAACTCCAAAAATACAATGACCCACAAGCTGAAATTTTTATCAACGCTACTTGGATATGTTTCCTCAAATTCATCCCAATTTCACGGCCTGAATCATTCTAGAAAAACATTTATTTCAAAAATGGTGAGATGTCCTGTAAATAACATACCTTAGAAAACATCATCAAAATAATTTATCCTCCCTTGAATTTCGGCCTTGTTTACTTCACATTCCCTCTGAAATTTGACTTAGATATCCTTTGGTTACCCCAATCACTTTTAGATATTCAATATGCTCAAGTGTGATTAAAATGAGAGAGCATTTCCTCTTATTTATACTTTCATGTAACTTCCTCAAGGGGTTACCTTTTAACCATCTTAACCCACTTTCCTTATTTTAGGGTTAATCCACTTCTAACCACTTGTCCACTTAGTAATTTCTCCATTAAATTTATTATTTAATTAATTTATTTTGTATCCACTTTGACTTACAGTACACTCATCACTTCACTTTATTATTTACGTTCTAAAATCTCTTAAATCATTTTTCTTATTTTAGGGCTAACCCACTTCTAACCACTTGTCCACTTAGTAATTTCTCCATTAACTTTATTATTTAAATAATTTATTTTGTATCCACTTTGAATTATAGTACACTCATTCCTTCACTTTATTATTTAAATAATTTCTTCTTTGCAACCACTTTGACTACTTTGACCTTTTGAGGCTTCTAGATGACTCATGAGGGTTCTCCAACTTCACATGGCCATAACTCTCTAACTGTGAGGAGTTATGTGACATTCCACATACCACCGGAAGTGGCATGACATGTACTATCCATCCTAAATAGTCTTACCTTCAAATATATTAAAACGCATACCACTATACATCAAACAAACTTGGGTCCATTACCCAAACCTTTGTGCTACCAAAACTCGCTACCAGACTTTCTTCAAGGGTTGACATCAATGAAAACCAACCCAAATACTCAAAATTATCATGGTATGCTTAGTAAGCACATGTGTTCCACCAAAACTATCCCTCCATACCTACATCTAAGACCTTCATGAATGTTCATTTAGATAGAGCAAGTCATGCATCTCATGACTTGTAAAATTTCTTCAGTATGTGACCAGAATTGAACCAGCCCCTCACTCAAATTTAAAAAGTAATCCTCAAGGAAGGATAAGAAGTCAAATCATCTCAGGGAACATATCAGCATTCAAATTAAAATATGGAAGCAATCTATACAAGCAACAAGCAAGTGCTAAAACTAAATCTAAAACATGAAAAATAAAACTAAACTAAGAGAATCCATAAATTGTAAATGTCAGTCATCAAAATAAAATGAAACTGACTAAAAAAGAAGAAGAGAACCCAATAGCAAGGAATAAATCTGGGGAAACAACAAAATATGAATGATATGCACAAAGGTATCATTATTATAGCTCCAAGGATTGGAATAAGGGAAAAATATTTATTAAACAAACTTTTCACACAAGCTAAGACCCATCAAGAAAGGTTTTCAGGACTAAGACATAACTTGGAAACCACAATCAACAAGATTGCAATGAGTAGTGATCATGAAAATTGGTATCAACCAAGCTTTTGTTCCAACATATTTAAGATTTTATAGTGACAAAAAATCAGATTGTTGAATTTCCCACAAGAATGGATAAATTTAGGAATTCGTCTCTTTGAGCTTATGGCCATAGATAAGATCTTAGTGAAATAAGATTTTTAAGATGACAAATTTTCAAACTTTGAAATTATGTAAATAATTTTCACCAAGATTATCATTATCACTTGGATTATTAATCCATATCACCCAATGTTTGTATCATTCATCCCTAATGGTATAAAAATATGAACACACTACCATGGTTTCCAAACTAAGCGAAGAAGGGAGTAAAATTATGTACAAATTAAAATAAAGAAAGTGACTACAACAAACTAAGAGAAAAATCAAAAGCACACTCTATTAGTCATTATGAGAAGACTTAATATTGAAAGATATGATAATCCCAACAACATGGGACACATCATGAGCATTATTAACGATAGTGTTTTTAGTGAAATCTTGGAAAATAAGCCCATGGAAATGATTAATCAATAAATGTTATTCATTCAACATTAAGCCCAATATAGATATTCTCGGGGTAAAGATCTAAAATGTAGAACAAGCAAGATTATGAGAATTGATAATCTAGTGAAAAAAAAATGCAACACAATCCTCTAACCCAATTGTTATTTAGTGAAACAAGAAAAGTCTTCCAAGAATCTAGAAAAATGGGTTAATCAAGAAGTTTAGTCAAAAAATATTTTCAAAAATTTAATTACATGAAACATTCTACAAACCCATAGGCTCTCAAGATTTCTTGACATGAGTAAGTCCTTTGCACACTTGCAAATAATGGATTTTTTTTAACATCGAGAATTACATGGAATATTTTTCACTAAAGTATCCATTTCTCTCTACCATAGAAGATAATTATTAACCACAAAGATTCAAATAATTCAATCTGATGATGCAAAGAGGGGATAATATAGTTATGGAGGTAAAACAAATCATAAAAAGGACTCCAAATATCAACTAGATCAGAAACCAACATGGGAATACATGAATGCGACTATATTTCTAATCAACCGTTGAGTTGGTGACAATCTTGGTTGATTAATTAAAAAATGTTGCAAAGGAATTTGAGCAACAAAGTGTAGATTAATAGTTCCCTAAGTTTCTTTCATTTCAAGAGAAAAATCCTGAGTTGTTGGTCACACAAGCCATTTCCCAACCTGCACAACAAAAGAGAATGTTATGATCAACTATTAGAAATTTTGGCAAGAACTCTTCCTCTAAATGACTGACTTATTGAAATGAAATTAGACTAAAAAGAAAAATAAAGACCAAAATTAAACTAATCCTAAGAAAATAATGCTAAGCTAATGTATAATTGAACTATATTGGTTGTCATAAATATTATGCAAATGCCAATTTGCAGTCATCAAGTATTTGTCTTTAGTCCATTCAATATAATATCACAACCTTCTTCCCGAGAGATAATCACCATGTTCTTTCGCACAATATTCCCTTTGACATGAGACTTAGTGTCATTGATTGGTGTGAGATTTGGATCCCTAGACACACCTCCTTGTTACTGAAATCAAAATAAATCAAATTAAACAAACAAAACCATAAGACTTCAATTCCATATTTCTTCTAAATTTATTCTAAAGATACAAGTACACCAACAAACCTTTGTCATGCTAAAAAGATGAATAAAAATATGATTCAAAAAATCCTCAACATTGCACACCAAGGTTTGTATTTCCTCTTGTCATTAATGATAATAATATGAAACATACATATGAATATCTTCAACCTTATGAGAGGCAAAAGGAAATCAAGATCTAAATGGGAGCATTTAAGACACTTTGGAAAGGTTCAAGTAATCTCATATCACATCCTAGATGGATTGAATCGCCCATCATAAATGAAAGATATAATTAGAAATCATAAATGAATAAAATGACTAAAGCCTTATTTATAATGATTTGAAGTTTGGCATGATGGGAAAATATGTGAGACTGATATCATAAAGTTTCCAAGAATTTTCTAAGTTGAGAAACTATAAATTTCATTTCCTCGAGCTTATATATGGCATATAATACAAAAAATGTGAAATGAAAAATAAGAATGTGTATCTTATCTCTCTTCTAGATAGGTTTTCCATTCAAAAGAATGAGACATATAATCCGAAAAACAAAATCTGTTATGATCCAAATGCTTAAAATATCATAACAAAAGAGAAGTACACACCATGTACAACAATGTGGGCATGGAGCACAACTCCAATATAGATAAGAGATACGAGTTACACAATAACTCCTTAAATAATGGGAGAACCTCCTCCACTTAACCAAATACATTTATACATTAGTACATGATATCTATATATACCTATTCACACCTACACATGTGGCCCTTTTACTATTAAGCTAACCCTATTAAATATATATTTACACATTACATGTATATTTGTCTAAATATATTCCCCCCCCTTGGAGTCATATCATATACATTTAACCCTGTATATTCCCCCTTTGGATCATAACACAATACCCTCCTTCAAAAATATTTGTCCTCAAAGCTTTGCAATTAAAGGCTTCACATGTGATGAAACGAAGTAATATTATTGTCTTATGTTCCTTCTTTCTTCTTTCTACTAATGATGATCCATCCATCCAAAATCAATTATTTTGTGTCGTAATCCTTGGTGGCTAGTTGTTGCACAATTTTCTTTCCCTTGATTCCATGTATTGTTGTTGAAGCTTCTCTAATTTGTAGTAGATGTTGGTTTATAATAATATATTGTTGAATAATGGTTTTGTGATGCCATATTCCATGAATATTGATTATTATTCCATATTTTTCCTTGATAATGTTCATATTGATCTTCTTGTCTTCCCTAAAATATTTCCTGATAGTGATGGTGTTGATATGGTTTCACATTTGATGGTTTGTGTTCATTCTCCACACCCATTTCATCTATATTCTTTTCAAATACAATGAACTCCTCTATTCTCTTTGCTTGCTCTTTTATCAGTCTAGCCTTGGAGATAATACCACCATATTTGGCATGTGCATCCTCTAGATGAAGTTCAACTTCTTCATTTATCTTCTAGTAACCTTCTTGAATCTTGTCTTATTTCTCCTTTTGAAGCTGCAATGTCACCCCATTTATCAAATTCTAACATCCTTCTTCAATTCTAGATTGCATTTCTTATTTTACCTCATAAATATTTAGGGATTCCTCAACCTTATTGTAAATTTCCTCTTCAATTGTTTTGGCAGTTTCTTCATCTAATATCCTCTCTTTCTCTTGATTTTGACAATGCTTCTTTTATTCTTTCAATCTATTAACCTCACCCGGTAGTTTTTTATTATGGTTTCGTAATCTACATATCTCTTCATACTTCTTTTTCAAATCTTCCTTTGAATCATCATTTTCCCACTTTTATTTGCTAGTATTTCCCTATTTTATTTTTTGAACTTCTCTCCTCCTCACTTCACTCTGTTTCAGTCAGTTAACTAAAGACTGATAGACTAGTAACTCAAACTAGGTGGCAGTTCACTCCCGTAACTGCCTGAGAGACTAGACTAGGTAGAAATTTACTCCTATAATTGTTGGTGTGTGTCCAGATCACTCTATACCACCACTATGTCACATTAGTTACTCATGTATCCTATATCTATTGTAAACTATTCACTCTTTGAGCATGGAATACGGTTAATGGGAATTCTTCCATTCTTTCTCTCTTGCTTCTTATTTCTCAATTTCTCTCTGCAAATGTGTGTGGTATTTTCTAGCTAGATATATTATGTGTAGGTTCAACACATTTACATGGTATCAGAGCCAACAGACTACTAAGCAAAGCTACACCAAATTATTTTTTGTAGGTACTGAAGATTGAAGAACGTAGAAAAAATGGAATCTATGTTTTACTCACCGACAATAATTCTCATGCCTCATAACTATTTGGAGTGGAAGCCAAACATTGTTCTTCAACTCATATGCAGAGGCTTGTACCAAATAACTATGGAAATGGAAGTAGAGCCTGATTCTGTCGATGAGAAAAACTTCTTTCTCAATAGACAAGATATGGCCATAGGATTTATCTGCTTGTCTATTTCTCCAGAAATTCTCCACTAAATATATGATGTCTCACAAGAATCAAATCCAAATGAATTATGGACTAGATTGGAGGTTTTATTTTGGACTAAGGAAGAATGCATGCAAAATGTTGACAAGATAGAGAATGTAGAAAACCCACTAGAAGATAAATCATCTCAGTTTGAAGAGCCTTCTACACAAGTATTTGCACAAATTTGTATTCCATTAATTGCAGATGATGTCTACTCCATTTCATATTTGTCTTTTAAATTTCATGTGGAAAATATATGTCATGCATCTCAAGGGTCACATGCAAAAACTTTTCCATGCGCAATGCATGCATCTCAGAAGACAAAAAGGGATTTACGCGCATCAGACTCAATTCTGATATTTTATGAGAAAAAATTGTATAAACAAATTAGATATTTGAATTCTTCTCAGGAAAATATCCAATTTAAAAAAAAAATCGTCCGAAATGGAGTCTGGGAAGTAAAGTTATGATCATTTTAATATCAACAAAATTTCAGCGTTTTTTCGAAAACGACCTGTAACATACCCCGCCACCCACAGACTGGGGTACGCTACCTTCAATCCCTTGGAATTATTTCTCTTACTGATACCTTTTTAAATTAATAAGGATGCATAAAAGAAAAGATCTAATGACATGCACAACAATAACCAACAAGACATGCATATTTTAAAGATTCAATTAAACGATAAATAAATACACAGCAGAATACATTCATATACAGGTAAATAATACCATAACAAAGAGAACTTATATTTATAAAACAAGACACCAAATGGTTTCATACCAAGGATATTCCACCCAACTACAGAAACTATTATTCCAAATCTCAACAACAATGTCACCCCCAAGCAAGGGCTATGAATTCACAAGGATAGTTCTAGAGTGTTACTTGGCTTCCCAAACTAGTCAACACTCAATCTCTCACAGGTTTTCCTAGTACTCATAGTAATCCAAGTACCCAATTCTCTTCTACCCAGCCTGCACCACCCAAGAGAATGGACCCCCACCCTTCTCTGCCACGCAATCCCTCATGCATTCCTTCTCTTTCTAGTGCTTCAACGCAACTAGTCCAGAATCTCCATGCTATAACTCTCAGGACTCATAGTTGTGAACAAAGTTGGACACAGGCCAACGCATCTTAGACATGTAGGCCTCAAGTCATGGTTGGATTACAACAACGAACTCTACAACTAACAATACCATGGCTACTCTTTATCAGTTCATTTCCCTTTCCCCAAGCGAAGACACAAATGAGGAAGGATGAGTGAGTGATAGGTAATAATGGACTGAATGAACAAGTGAGCAAGTGAGTGAACGAATGAACCAGTGAATGAGAGAATGAGTGAATAATTGAACCAACAAACCCCCCAACTAGACCAGGGGTGGGTTTAAGTAATTCGTGGGGAATCAAGAACCTCCTGGCCTCCCCCAAAAGAAGCTCACGTAACTGATCCACTCCCTTAGAAAAAAGGGTAATGGAAATAGGAAATAAAAATTTATCCCCTCAATCCCCCTCTCTTGTGAAATCATAGCCCCCTATAACTCTATTCCTTGTTCGTCTAGCAACCATCGATGTGTTTATTATTAATGATGATAAAAAAATTACATTTCTTAGGCACACTGGCCTCTTTTAATTGTTTGGGCCCTCTAGCCTCTTGACAATTAAAAAAATACATTATTTAATATGGGGCTCAAAACTTGAGGTGTTACATCCCATCCCCCTTATTTTGGCACTGTCCTTAGTGCATATACAAAATAGAGAAAAAAATCTCAAAATTTATTCAAAAAGATGCAGGTACTCTACCCACATGGCATCTTCATGCTCCCAGGTAGCATCTTCGGGACCATAGCAGGTCCACTGAACTTTTACTAGCTCTATAACTCTATTCTGGAGAATTTTGACCTTTTTGTCCAATACCCGCACTCGTTGGACCTGAAATTATCCCTCTGTCTCTACCTAAATAAGAAATAAGATGACAATCAAGAACATGGTTAGGATCATGTACATATTTCTTTAGAAAAGAGACATTAAATACATTATGCACATTCATGGAAGTAGGCAATGCAAGCATGTATGCAACTGGCCCTATTATGTCCAATATTTCAAATGGACCACAAAATATCACTACCAACTTTGTACAACTACCCAATTTCAAAGATATTTTCTTGGGCTTCACTTTCAAAAGTACATGCTCCCCTACTTTAAATTCTCTACATGTCCTATTCTTATCTGCATAAACTTTCTATCTATCTCGAGTTGCCTTTAAATTTCGCTCGATCTTAACCATCTGATCTTCCATATCCTTGAGAAACTTTGGCCCAAGTACCACTCTATCTATTGGGTTGTCCCATCTCACTAGAGTATTGCATTTCCTACCATACAAGGCTTCAAATGGGCTCATTCTCAATGAATATTGATACCCATTATTATATGCAAACTCAACCAAGTGTAAGTAATCTTCCAACTTAGATGGCTTATCCATCACGTACATTCTCAACATATCTTCAATTACTTGGTTGACCCTATTTGTTTTCCCATATGATCGTGGATGGTATGTTGTGATAAAGTTTAGATTTGTACCAAATCCTTTAAACAATCACGTCCAGAAATTGGAGGTAAACTTTGTATCTCTATCCAAGACAATTGTCCTAGGTATCCCATGCAACCTAGCAATCTCCCTCATGTAAACCTCTGCAATATTAGCCGTTGTATGTGTTTTTTTTACAAGAACAAAATGAGCATCCTTTGTTAATTTTCCAACCACTAACATGATTGAATCATGTTGTCTTGTTGTCCTGGGTAATTTAGATATGAAATCAATGGTTATCACTTTCCATTTCTTCTATGGGATTGGTAATGGTTGCAGCAAACCTGCTGGGTGCCTATGCTCATCCTTCACCTTCTGACATTCCATACATCAAGCGATGTAATCAACAACATCATTTTTCATTCCCGACCAAAAGAATTGGCTTCTTACTGTTGTAATCATTTTCTGGAAACCGAGATGTCCAACATAAGGAACATCATGAATTTCCTTCAATACCAAATTCCCTAGTTCTCCGGAACTAGGAACATAGATTCTATTCGTATGCATAAGTAATCCATCTTTCTTTATCTCATGTTCCTTTATTTTATGTTTTACATTATCTTGCTGTAAGATTTCCTTTACCTGCAGGTAATGCTGATTTGTAACAAGATCATCTAAAATTCTTCTCTTCAAGTCTGACTGATGCATACTGACAACAGTAGCATGCATGTGTTGGCAGCCAATTCACATTTTTCATCGTCTCATAAGCTGCCTACACCAATGTTTCACAAACATTGATTTTTCGTCGCAATTTTCAAATGAACGACGCTTTTATTCTTTGCGCCTTTTTGCACGCCTATCTTCGTTTTGTTTTCACGACTGTAAGCGTGAAAAATTAGTTCTTCAAAGTCACATTAGAATCATTGTTTGAGTTGTCATCATCCTTCTGATTGATATGCCCTTTGCGCTTCCATCTCACTTATCATTTTACCTAGTTGGCGAATCTTTCGATCTGTACTCATTACTCATGCTTCGATTTATTATGTAGCTTGGTTTGCAATGCATTTGGATTTGCATTCATTTAACCTTTGGTTTCATAAGATACATGGGTGTTATGATTAAAACTTTTATATATACCTTTCTTTCTAATTTAATGGCTATGTTTGTGTTTTCATAATTTTCGATGTTTTGATTATATGAAAACCCATTTGTACATTGGTTAAATTATGAATATGAGTTGTTACAATACATCGACGCATGGTTGATTATTGAATGATTTATGGCTTAAAACTATGGTGTAATATTAATTATGCGCGTTGGTTTATAACTCACCATTGGTTTCATTGGTCGGATAATTCACATAATGGTCGAACTATTCTATGATGGGTTGAATAGCTATGAAATTGGCGGTGATACTATTGGCAATAACTATCATGCCTGGCCAGAGATAACCTCCAACCCCCTCGCACACTTTGCATTAATGCTTGCCTCCTTA
>ML825891.1:109594-121910 GCA_009831015.1 Picea engelmannii | reverse complement strand
ATTTCTTCCTCCAAACAGCTTAAGAAGTCATCATACACAGGGCAGACTTGGAGCGTTTCCAGGTCAACTAGTACATTGTTTACTGTTTTCATTAAGTAGTTTAATTTAGATATAATCGTAATTAAATTTATATTAGATTGTTTGATTTCAGTAAAATATATTAGATTGTTTAATTTCAGTAATGTTTATTTCCTTTTCATAAAATATAAAAAATCAAAAAGAGATTATTGGTTGTCTTAGGGCAGAATATACATGAGTTTGCAGGTTTTAATCAAATCTGTAGGTTGTTCATAGTGTACATTTGTGAATAAGAAATATTGCAGCTGATAATTAGGTGGTTGATTTGAGTTATTATAATAGTAATTAGAAGATTGTATAGAATAATTAGTATTTAGTGTATTAGTTCCTTTTCTTTGTTTTATTAGTTTCTAGTTTCCTCTATTTTAGTTAGTTTCTTGTTTTTAGTCATAGTTTAGTTTGTTTTATTCACCTTTAGTTAGATTTCTTAGCTCAGATCATTTCTCTCTTTGGTTTTCATAAGAAGACCTTAGAGCGGCCAACGGAGCCGTTAAACTTGCCAGGGTGGTCCATTCCAAACGGCTTGGGTTATTTAGACAACCCCGGACCGGTTCCACTCTCCCAGTTGACGGACGGTCAATTTCGCCCGTCAACAGGATGAGATGCGCTCTTCTACTAAGTGCATCGACAACTTTATTTTATTTTCCTTTGATATGCTTGATATCAAGGTCATATTCACTTAAAAATTCCAACCATCTTGTTTGCATGGAATTCAAGGTTAGCTATTCAAAAAGATACTTCAGGACAATGTGGTCTGTCCTTAATTCAAATCTCTTACCCATGAGATAATGCCTCCACATCTTCAAGGCATGGAAAATGGTAGCAAGCTCCAAGTCATGCATGGCATAGTTCCTCTCATGTTCCTTAATCTTTCTGGACTCATAACGAATGACATGACCATTTTTCATGAGGACTCCCCCAAATCCTTCCTTACATGCATCTGTACATACCAAAAAAAATTCATTTGGTTCAACAATATTTAACACAGACGCACTAGTAAGTAATTCCTTCAACATATTAAAATTCTCTTCACACTTAGGTGTCCATTCAAATTTAGTTCCCTTCTTTTGCAAAAAAGTGATGGGATGAGAAATCTTAGAGAACCCTACTATGAACCTTCTGTAGTAACCAACTAATCCCATAAAAGATCTGAATTCTGGCACATTTCTAGGTGTTGGCCATCCTCTAATTGCTTCAATCTTCTCTGGATCTACTGTTATGCCTTGCTCTGAAATAATGTGTCCCAAGTAATGGATATTCATTTGATAAAAAGAACACTTACTCAACTTGGCATACAAATGATGTTCTCTTAGCACTTGCAATACTAGTCTTAAGTGAGGTTCATGCTCTTCTTCATACCTGGAATAAACAAGTATGTCATCCAAGAATACTATGACAAACTTATCCAAATAATTTCTGAATATGCCATTTATTAAGCACATAAAGACAACTGGTGCATTGGTTAGTCCAAATGGCACCACTACAAATTCATAATGCCCATACCTGGTTCTAAAGGCTTTTTTATGAATGTCTTCTTCCTTGATCCTTACCTAATGGTATTCTGACCTCAGGTCAATCTTTGAAAATATCTTTGCTCTTCTTATCTGATCAAAGAGGTCATCAATTCTGGGTAGAGGATACTTGTTCTTTATAGTATACTTATTCATTTGTCGAAAGTCAATACACAACCTCAAGGTTCCATCCTTCTTTTTGACAAAAAGTGCTAGTGCTCCCCAAGGTGAAACACTTGGATGTATGTACCCTTTCTTCAACAATTCCTCCAACTGCATTTGTAATTCTTTTAACTCTAGTATTCTCATTTTGTAAGGTGTTTTTGGCATCGGGGTAGCTCCTGGCACTAAATCAATTGAGAAATCTATCTCCCTTCTTGGTGGCAACCCTGTTATTTATTGGAATACATCTTCAAATTCATGTAGTATCGAGAAATATTCAAGTCTTGGCCCCTTTGTATTTTCTGGCTCTTCCACATGAGCTGCATACAATTGACATCCTTTTCTAAAACATCTCTTTAGTTGTAAGGCTGAAATCTCCCTTATAGATATGGGTCTTGGAACTCCTTTCACAATGTTCTGTTTTCCATGTCCAACATCAAGACATGTAAATTTCTTGCTATGACAATCTAGGACAACATGATGTTTGTCCAACCAATCCATTCCAATTAGAATATCATAAGACCCCAAGGGTATGATATTAATATTAACACTAGTATTCACACCATGAAGACTTATGGAACAACTTTTGACCATATCATGGACTCTCCTTTTGGTTCCAGTGGCTAACTGAACCAAACTGGATTGTCCAAGCTTACATTTCTCCAAATGTAATCTATCCACTATTTTAGGATCAATGTAACAATGACTTGTTCCTTAATCAATTAAAATAGAAACAAGATGATTTATGACCTTACCTTCCACCTCGATCATATTGGATTGGTACTCTGCTTTTCGATCATCTAAATATGCATAGATTTTTCCCATATCTTCGACTGTTGTAGCCTCTTGGACGTTGTGCATAGTCTTTAATCTGCCATTTCTGTGTGGGAAATCCTTGTACAGGTGATCTTCTTTGCATCCCCAGTATTGGATTAGTGGTCTTCCCCATTTTCCCAAGGAGTCTTCTTTCTTGGATTCACCCTTAGAAAACTGATCTTGAAGATTTCTATTAGGCTCATTCCTATTGAAGGGAGGTTTGAATCCTTTCCTCCTCTGATCAGAATTCTCCTTCTTCTTATCCTTCCAAGATTTTTGCAGGAATTCTCTTCCTTGGCCTTGCTCATACAGGTATTTAGCCTTCTTTATGGCCTCTGTCAAGGTCTTGAGCTCATCATACCTAATATTTTCTTTATAAAAGGCTGGCAGTCCACTTAGAAATCTCTGTATTTTCACCTTCTCATCATTAATGAACCCGACATACTTTAACAACCCTAATAAATTCTTATCATATTCTTCCATAGCCATGCTTCCCAGCCTGATTTCAAAGAACTCTTGCATTTTCTTGTCATATAAATTCTCTAAGAGGTAATTCTTATGGAAGTACTTCTTGAACTACTTCCAAGTGATCCTACTCTCATTAATATGTTCAACTTTCTTCAATTGATCCCATCACATTGCAGCTTTCTCATGTAAATGGTTGGTGGCAATATTGGCTTCGAGGTTTGATGAATAGTTATGCAATTGAAAATATCTCTCGATTCCAAGAAACCATGACTCAACATCATCTTCCCTTTCTCTTTCACCATCAAAGGATGGTGGCTTGAGCTTCCTCAACTTTCCTTGCAAACTGTACAATTCATGTCTTCTTCTTTGGTGCCTAACATGAGACACCTCTAGACTACTTATGGAATCTTCAGATTCATAAAACTCTATTGCTGAGTAAGGAGGTGAGTGGTTTCTATCATTTATGCTAGCACTTGTTGAATAACCAACTCTTCCACAATCATCTCTTATTTAAAAAAACCTGCCTTCTTCCCCTTGCTCGGATCCATTCCTTGCTTTCCTCTACAATTGGTCTAAGCTCTGCAACACTCGATCATTTATCTGACTTTTCTCTCTCATCATCCTCTCATTATCTTCTTTATAGCTCTGCACTTCTATTTTCAGGCTTCCTACAGTTTCTATTAATGTTTCTTGCTCCCCTCTGCCCTTGCGTCCATTGGAATCTATCTTTGCATTACCAACTTTGGTATTCTGGATTTCAGCCTCTCTATCATGACTGGAGGTTCCCTCACCTTCTTCCATCTCTCGAATCTTCATTCCTAGTTGATATGCTTAAATCTCTTAATTCTGCAAAATGTGCAAGTGGCCATTTTGTTAGAGTTAAGCATATAAAGAAATTTCCCAAACAATGCTAAAAGTCCTTTTTCTTCTCAATTCATGAAGAACATATATCCCCATTCTTTGAAAAATAACAGTGTCCTATTATCCTTGGCTAACACATAATTTCATTCTGCACAGGCTCTTCCCTCAAACCAGGTTTCAAGTGTCCATGGTTTGAATCCATGGTTTGAATCCATGGCTTAGTCCCTTCCTTATCACCTCGCTCCATGTTCTTTCACACGGGGCTTGTGCAGGCCATAAACCCATGACCAAGTTACCTCCCAAGCCTCTTTTTTTTACCTATGCATGGGACCGGTGCTTGGACCAAGTCCTCCAGAATTCGACCTTCATCTATTCTCTATTGTCAACTCCTATTTCCTCTTGGAGTTACCCTTCACCAAAATCTCATTAGCTCCACCAAAAGGATCGGATGGTCGATATTTAATCTCCCGTCAAACAGACGAATCCGCCCCCATCTGGAGGCTTCACGAGATCGACAGTATGTGACTTAGTCAAGATTTGGGATGGATGATCCACTATTAATTCAGTGCTACGAGGGTCCGTGACATTCAGTTCCTGCACTGCTCAACTCCCCCAGAGTGACAATTTGTCGAAGTTCTTACCCTGTCCTTCCACTTCTTGATCCAACGGTTGAGAAAGGTCCCGAAGGGATCCTAAATCAATGGTATGCGTGCCTTCATGACTTCAAGCTTCAATACTTTTCACTCTTAGAGACTTGAAAACCCCCGGAGTACCAAGTCTCTGGACTACGAGATCTATTTCTACGTGTCTTCTGGGATCAACAGTTGATATGTACTCCGACCATCGAGCCTTCGAGAGTTATTAGCATAGGCGCAAACCCAATGTTCAACGCTTCAACATCGCACCAACAAAACCTTGACTACCGATCCTTTCGACAACACCTGCGAAGCAGATGAAGTATCACCCGAGGTAGAGGCAGGGGGGGTTGTAGGACTCAGGTGTCTACAACCAAGTTGGGACATAGATCTGTGATTACAATACTTAACAAAGAACTTAGTCAACAATATGAAATATATTATGATTCTCATTCACATCGAAGATTAACCCTTATTATAGATCAACACAGTAACAATACACACTTCCAATCACTTAGCACATAGCATTAGCTCAGATCCAGTATTCATTTACACCATTAAGCACTAAGCTACAACATCAGATGCATTCATTATTCATAACAACAACAAAACTAAGAAAATAACCACATAAACAACATCGCACAAAGCACATCAAGACACAGGATATACATGTTTCACCCCAGTGTGGGGCTACGTCCACCAACTTCTTCTTCTTCTTTATTAGTATTCAATCTTCTTACATTCATCTGCTCCTGTGCACAAAGCTACAGAGCCCAACTCCGCAAAGGACAGGAGATCTGGGAGTTGTGCACCAGATCCTCCTTCCCAAAACTTGGTAAAGGCACAGAGCCAACTCCTACACAATCTGTTTGCACAAAGAAACTAACAAAACACTTGCATTTAGCTTTGCAAGCCCTAACACATTCTTGCACAAATCCAACCAGTCATGCACTAAGCCAATTAGTAAATACTTTTACATCGCTTAGCTACTACTTATTTATACATTTACAAAAAGGCCTAATCATGGGTAAACCCATGGGATGACATCCCTTAACCCATTACATAAACCCTAGAAAACCCCTTGCTAGGTCCACAAGCCCACAAAATGAGTGAGATCCCACGATCATCGCTCCGCCTGGGTGCTCCATCTTTGTCCAACCTGTTGAAGTCCCAAAAGTGGTCAAACATGACCAATGTTTCCTCAAAACTTGGTCAAGCTCCAACAGGCCCCCAACACTCACCTATGACTTGTCCCGAGTCACTCAGATCTGGGCAACACTACTTCAAAGGCCTCGAGCTTAGCTCGAGCTACTCAACTTGCTTCTTCACCAGAGCTTCCTAGTTGACGAACTCCTGAATCACTTTCTCGGTAACATGCCCTTCTAGGCATTGTTCCACTATCATAACCATTTGATCCAGCTGCGAGCCTTGTCCTTCAATTGCTTCAAAAAGTGTGCATGCTTCATCCTGCACCAGATGGAGTCTTTGTGTTACCTCCATAACTCTACTATGGATGGTAGTAACCTATTGCTGGACTGTGCGTTGTTCCTGTGATATTTTCATCCTCTCGACTGCAATGAGTAGTTTCATCTATTCTTGAAAGGTGGATGGATATTGTTGTGCCTCTTGAATATGTGCTTCCAGTTTCCTTAGCTCCGTGTCTTCTGCGAGGAATTCGTAGGTCTGCACACTACGATCACTCAGTTTCTTACATTGTAGTGTGAGGATCTTGATCCTTCCAACTGCACTCTTGGTGATTTCATCCCTCTGATCGCTCACTTCTTGCAGAGTGCTCGACACTGCTTGGAGCTCTAACTCTGTTACTCTTGCTTGAAGCTGCTGAATTTCCTCAACGATCTTCCCTACTTGAATATCGGTTGACTCTTCTTCCTCCTATGATAATCCTGACACATAGAAAAGTTCTTTAATCACTTCCTCTTTAACCACAGTCTTCTCTGCAAGCAACTGATATTTTTCTTTCTATATATTCTCTTTGTCTTCCTCAAACATTGCCCTAATTTCATCTTTCTCCTTCTGTGCAACTCAAAGTTTATCTAAGGCCTCCTCCTTTTCTTTCTTCAAGGCTTTTATAGCATGCTCCTTTTCTTCTTGGAATCAATGAAGTCGAGCCTCCGTTGCATCTGATAATATTCGTAATTGGGCGGGCTCATCCCCCAATTATGTACTTTATGGCGAAGAAGACGCAGTAGGTACCGCGCGACTCGAATGGATGGCTTGTTGCATGTCCTTGAGCTTTTTCTTGATTCGTTCATACGACGTCTACTGCTTCACTCCATGTCTCTGCAAGATGTCCTCTGAAGCATCCTCCACGACTGCGATGATGATATCGACATCGTCCACTGTGAGTGTTGTTCCCGAGTTTATACTTTAAGGCTCTAAAGTGTACTATCAAGGAATCTAAAAAGATAGAGGAAGTTGAGGACAGAAAAATCAATGATTAAAAGGTGAGGACTATAGTTGGTTTCTCAATTGTCTCTGTCGAAATTCCCAGTTTTCTTGAATATTGATATCTCTCTCAATTGTTTCCCATGAACGTTCTAACTCAACCCGGTTATTTGTTGTTTGTAAGATAGTGTTAAATAAATTTAGAGCGATGGTGGTTTGATCTAAAAGACTGGGTTCGATGTTAGGCTACCTTGAAACTGTTACTGTCATGAAAGATAAAGGTAAAGGAGATATAATTATGTGTTTTCTTTTTAGGCTTCGTTATCTCTATTTCACAATGTAAAGAGAATGATTTTAAAACACAAATTAAAAAGATGACTAAATCAAAGGTCATTTCTTGTATCTGAGTTAAATTTAAAGGAAAGGAAACATGCATGATATGAGGAAAAGCATAAGGCTATTCGCAAGGTGAGGCATCAATTGAAGAGGAATCTCACGTTGTAACAGAAGACTATGAAAACAAGAAAAATATAATTGAAGCATATGATATTGAAATCTAAACATTCACAAGTCTTGTCTTTGTTGATAACCGATACAGAGGAAAAACTATAAATGATTCAAATAACAAGAATAATAATTTCCATAGTAGAGGTTTTACTAAATTGTAGCCAAGCATTCATCAATAAGATATATGAAATAAAGATGAAAAAATAGGGGAACACATAACTCAGACTTGACAAAATCTAGAATCTTCAATCTGCATTTGTATTAATTCAGAGTCTCTTGAAAATTACTTCGTCACAATGCCTTTTTAGAGAAATAAAAAATCCTCATTTCAGTCTTCGCTCCTTGTATTTATACAAGGTCATCAATACTTGATGGTTAGCAATCTCCTACTTTTTAGGATAAAAATAGTTACAAAACTGCAACCTTAACCGTTGCATGATTAACTTTTGTTTGTCTAGCATTTCAATAGTATAAGCTTCCAAACGATACTTCACTATTTAGTTGAAGTCTCTCCCTCCTTTGATGTTATACATTCAATACATTTCTCTAGAAAATAAACAAAATTTCTAGGAGGTGTCGGAAGATCCTTAGCTTCAAATAGATAAAACTTTCTTTGGACCTTTGGAAACTGGTCTTCAAAACATTTATCAGAAAATATGATCATTTGCAACTTTAAATTGGGTTGTACCAGCCATCTGTCTATTAGGTTGGCATCGATTTCCTTCAACTATGAAATTTCCGCATGAAATATCAACTGTTGTTTCACAATGTTTATCTGCCCTAGTGGCTCAGAGAAATCATTTCTTTCAATACCTAACGCTTGTTTATCCA
Organism: Picea engelmannii; assembly: GCA_009831015.1. Classification (NCBI taxonomy): domain Eukaryota; kingdom Viridiplantae; phylum Streptophyta; class Pinopsida; order Pinales; family Pinaceae; genus Picea; species Picea engelmannii. The sequence goes on along the minus strand of ML825891.1, from coordinate 113,635 downwards.
AAGAATCAAAGATTCCCTCACAGTCGTCTTTGATTTCTTTGACTATCTTCTTTATTTCATATATGTTTGTTTCCCATACCTTAGCATGATGTCTCATATTATCTGTTATGTGACAGAAAGATTTAGATTTTTCGACATATCTTTGTTTCCTGAACATGTAACTTGTTTCTGGAAGGTATTCCTTGCTACTTTAACCTCCTTTTCCAGTAAAATAATATTATCAAGGGATTTTCTTACCTCTTGAAAGTAATTATGGATGATCTCTATTTTGGAGATCAATTTTTGTTGCTTGGCTTCCATCTTTGTATGTGCTTCTAGCGAGATGGTTTGGAAAGTCTTTAAGTCTACAACCCGACCTTCTATCAAATTTAACTTAGCCTGTAGTTGTTTTACGAGCTCCTTTTGTTGAGTAACCTGCACCTGACTTACTTGTATCCTCTAGTTCATTTCATCCAGGCTTGATTTGAGTGATTGAATTTATTTCCTTTCAATAGCTTTGGCCTGCTCCAAGCTTTTATTCACCTCTTCTCTAATGTTTTTCTCAGCATTCTTTAACTATTCTTTCAATTGAGCTATTGTGTGGTTACCCTTCTTTATCCTTGTTCTCATGTTTTCCACAGTAAAAAGGTTTGTTGTTGCCATGGCTCCCATGGAGCCTGCTATCTCTGTAGAGAAATCTTCTTATTCCAAATTATGGCCATCTATCAAGACCCTATGCTTCTTCACCATAACCCCCTCTTTCATATGCATCTCTTGTTTTAGAACAACCTTCCTCTTTTTGCTGAAAAAATGATCTGAAGGAGGGATCTCATCTCTGGATATAGGGGTGAGATCACTAACATATATGGCTCCCATCTGTGGGAGTCCAAAGGTGGATTGTAAAGGGGTTAAGGAAGCTATGGGACTTCCTAGCTCTATAGATCTTGTTTCTCCTATGGACTTAGGTATGTTGACATCAACAGCAGGTGATGAAGGGGGAGTGGACTTACTGGATTTGGGAGGTGTCCCAGACCTCCTCTCTATTTCCGTCTTTGGATTTTTTGTCTATAAGGCCTCTTCATTTTGCGAAAACCTTTCATTCTCCTGTGGAATTTCTTCGGGATTGACTTTATCCTATGCTTCTTGTCCGAAGCCTAGAGGAGTATCATCTTGTTCCTGAGGAAGGGTGATTGCTTCTCCTTGCAGTACTTTGGGTAGACCACTCCATCTATGCTTCTGGAAGGTCTGAAAAGTAGCTTGTAAATCGGATGACAGTGTCTGTACCCTCTCTAACACCTCCTCATAGGTCCTAGTCTCTTTGAACATGTCATCACAAGGGGACTTCTCATGTTCATAAGCCTTCATATTATAGTGGGCCATGTGTTTTCCCACTAACGGGTAAGGGTCATGCTTCTTGTGTTCGAGGTCTAGCAATTTGACCTCCTCCAGGGCTTCCGCTTCAAATTTGGAATGACCCAAGTTGAGTAGTGAAAATTTCCCAATCTGAACAGGAAAAACCGGCCAAGACTTCTTTTGAGTCGTCTTTAGTTCTATCCCAATTCCACCTATTACTATTTGATGAGCTACCTCCCTGCACACCAGTCTGTTAGGGAGGAATTTTGGGAGTGCATGTGGAGGGATTGAACATCCAAAAACTCTGATGTAGGAGACATTCTCTTCTATAAACCAGTCAACAAATTCCCTGAGGCTTCCTATGACCAACTCTAAAATGCGGGGAGGTGCACAGCCATACAACATCTGATGTAGTGGTATCACCATGAAATGAGAGATTTCATAGAATGATTCCTTGGCGTTTTCTTCCCAAAGTTTAGAATGATATTCATGAATAGGTTCTGGGTAAGTCGGATTCCAACTCCAATTCATCAAAGGGAAAGGAGTTGTGAAGCACATAGCATCCATGATGTATGCAGAAATATAAAAGGATATTGGTCAGCCTTTGGATCTTGCAGTCTGATATTCTATGACCTCCTTCGTTATGTTATTGGATAAAATCTTATTCCAATTGAAGTTGTAACATTCTGCTGCCTCGTGCAAAAGAGGTACCCATTCTGCAGGGAAATGGGTAGGAATTTTCTTCCTGAAAAGTCTACATAACATAAATTTGTGGAAGAAAAATCGCGGCAAAAGAATTGCGGAAGTAGAATCACGAAAGCAAAACCACGACATCAAAATCGTGGTAGCATAACCGTGGCAGTAGAATCATGGCATCATAACCACAATAGTAGAATTGCGGTAGCAAAACCACGGTAGCAAAACCGCAAAAACAAAACCGTGACAACAGATTTGGGAGCTACAGAAAGTTGGCAGTTCGGTAACCACATCAGATTTTCATATTGGAATTGTTCCAATTGTTTCATGGTATGGTATAGGTCTTGATGATTTCTAAAGGATTAAAGGTATGGTTTTGGGACATGGTCTTGTGTAAGGGTTTATGGTATTTGGTTTATGGAGAGTATGGTGTATTGCTAGAGGTATCTTGTTGGTTAACTTGGTGATATTGTGCATATGGTTGAGAGTTGACTTGATGATTGATCTTTGTGAGTAGATCATATTTGGATGATGAGATTGATGAAACAGGTTGAGTTGATAGGGTTTTGTGATAGGTTGTGTTGTGCATAGTTGATGCACTTGTCTTGGTATAGACTGTTGGTATAGTTTGACAGATTGTTTTATGTCTACAAGTTGGGTCTTGTACTTGAGGGTTGGATTCCTCACATATCGGTTGGCGCTGAGATATGCACGTTGGGTCTTGCAATTGAGAGTTGGTGCTGATAAAACCTGAGATTGTAGTCTCCTATAACATATAATACAAAAGCTTAAACATATATCCAGTGCTCTTTGTGTTCATTATTGTGATGATTCAAAGTTTTTTATTGTTGATTTATGTTGTTGAGATATGTTTACATGCAAGCAACTAAATGTGAATGGAACTAATGAGTAAATGGTGATTTCTAACTAAAGTTGTTGAGTACATTTTTATGCTTCCTTTTTACTCTATAAACTACACTTTTGCCTCCATAACCATCCATTTTGCCTCCATTTAATTCCATATTTTCCATAAAACAGCTTATGCAAGGTACATTTATCATTATTTAGCTTAAGAATTGAGTTTTCTAATTTTTGGCATTAAAATTGAAAATTTATCAGAAATTACAGGATTTGACTAAATCTCGTAATTGCTCCTAGGTTCGTGTACTTGCAGGATAGCTGGGTGAAATATGAGACTTGGGTCATGATCCTTGATGTACAAGGATGGACGATGAGCTATCATCTTCGAGATCTGAGCCTTCCAGGTGTCTGGTCAATGCTGGTCAAACAGGGCCACTTCAGCAGAAAATACCCTGTTTTAGCCTAAAATCATGGACAGTTTTAGATTTTCTTGGTATTTGTTCATATTATATGGATCTGAAGGGGGTATTCGACCTTCCTAGCATATATTATGGATCTGATCATGATCTTTAGGAAATTTATTAGCATTATTAGTGTCAAAACTCTTGTATAAATACTCTAAAGCATAGACTAGTATGACACCCTTGGATGTGAATGAAGAAACTTTGGAATTTGCAATCTTGAGATCAGTTCTGCATTTTTTTCTTGATAATGTTTATGATATGATGATGTGAATGCTGCTGGAAGCTCCTTCTTAGCTGAGACAACTCAAGTGTACAAGTGAAGCATTGGAGGGATCCCTTTGCCAAACTAGTACACTCTTCCTTTATGTTCTTTTCAAGTAATCTTTTATACATGTTTTAGATCAGATCTTGTTGTAGATGAGTTTATTCTTTGTTGTAGTTATATGAATCCCATAGTTAAGTAAAATGCTTAATGTTTCTAAGCCTTACTCATGTTGTGAATGATTTCTTGAATAAGAATTCAATGTGTGGTTTGCTTTCAAGCATTAGGATAATCATGAATTCTTTTTGAGTTATTTACGCTTTCAGTACTTTTGATTTAATAAGAATTGATGATAATTGCTAATGAATGAAAGAAGACAATGAATGCATCTCTTGAATAAGAGTTTTGTCTTTCTAGCATTGATAA
>ML825891.1:77611-92353 GCA_009831015.1 Picea engelmannii | reverse complement strand
GGAGATGAGTAACCAACTTCCAAGCTATATAACCCAGGCCTGTTTGAGGCCATGAGAGGGCATTCAGAGCAGATTTATGCTGAAGAGAAGCCAAGCCAAAGTCATTTTGATGCAGAGAAGCTTTTGAGAAGGAGACGTTGTCGGATCATTTCTGGGAGCTCCGGACGTCCGTTTTGCGTGTCATTTTCTTTGTAGGGTTCTAGAGATCTGGAAGAACATGACCAGATCAGTCTTGTATCCATTTGGAATTGCAGCGATGTACGTTTTAGCTTTTGAACATAAATAAAGAAGCCTCCCCACAGAGACAAAGGCCCGGAGATGTAGGCAAAGTTGTGCCGAACTCCGTTATCAATCTGCGTGTTATGGTTTGTTGTTTATTCTTTCATTTCAGATCTGAAAATATATATATGGCTGTCATAATTCCTCTTCTTTCCTCATTCTTTCACTAAGTTTCTCAAATGGTTAATTAACGCATGCAAAATTAAAACTCAACCATAAGTCATTAAAAGATCCTACGGATCAATACTATGAAAATTATCCCTCAAGTAGTCATCCATGACTTCATGTGGGGGTTGTAAATGAGAGTTGTTTTCTATTTCCTACACTATGGATGGCCATAATTTATTTCTTGAGTGCTCAATATTCATAAATGGTGTGTCCAAAGCTTTTAAGATATTCTCCCAATAAGTTATCTTAAGATGTCAATATTGTTCCTCTCCTTTTTCAATCTATTTTTTCCAAGATGAAATATGTGGTTCTAATTATTCTTTGTTTCCTCCATATTAGAGGATCTCTTTACTGATATATTTGATAGTTGAAGTTGCCCTCTGTTGGAGATATTACACACTCACCTAGTATTTATTTTTCCTAAGTTTATTATCCTAATGTTGAGGGTGTCATCCATAGATGAGAATATGCTCCCCTAAGAATATCCCCCACTCAAATAGGGCACCTCCACTAAAATAGGGCACTACATCCTCTTTAGTATTGTTAGACTAGTTGGTCTTGACTCAATTACACTTCAATTAGACTAGTGGAGTAGAGTTATGCATGTTCACTTCGGTATTCTCACCATGAGGGAAGATATCACATGCAAGAGGCTAGGAGAGTGCTACACATGCATATGCATGAGTCTCTCTCCACTCCACTTTCATGATTATCCAATTAACTGATGAATAAATGGTCAGTTAACTAGGACTAGGTAGCAGTTGATTCTAGGGTTTGTTGGTGAGTGTCTAGATATTTATAGATCACTACTATAGCTCATTACTTCAACCATGTAGAGTATATCATGTGTATTATTCATTCTATCATTCAATTAATACAATTCATTACTCTCTCTCTCTCTCTCTCTCTCTCTCTCTCTCTCTCTCTCTCTCTCTCTCTCTCTCTCTCTCCACTTCTTTTGCAAGCTTTGTGTGAATTTATACTAGCTAGGTTCTCTGTGCAGGTTTCACTGAAACTTCGCATGGTATCATATCCCACAGTTTCTAGGAATAAGCCACATAAGAACTCATTTGCATGTACAAAATATTGAAGCAAACATAAAGAATGGAATTTACGCTAGCGGTTCTTCTTACACCACATAATTATTTCGAGTGGAAACTAAAGATTGTACTTCAGCTCAAAGGTAGAGACTTATACTGAATAAAAATGGTGATAGATACTGAACCAACATCATTAATATATAAATACAAATATATCAACTGCATGGATGAGGCCTACGGTCTCATTTGCATGTCCATGTCTCCCGAGATATTGTTTCATATTGAATATTGTGCTACTCCAAACTAGATTTGGACCACTCTAGAAGATATCTTTGGAAAACAAGATGAGATGATAGGCCATATGGTTTAGGTTGAGTTGAGTTCATTGGATCCGATAAGATTTGATAATATCCATGACTTCTTCATGAAGTCCAAGTCCCTTCTTCTTCAGCTAAAGGGATTCAGTGTTGACAAATCTACACAAGAAAAACATATGATCCTTGCCATTTTGTCAAAACTTGGTCTGAAGTGTGTAGTCTTTGTCTCGACATTCCATACAATAAGGTTCACATCATGAGCAACCTAGAAGATGCCATCATTGGATCTATTCATTGACTCTCTAACACAATCTCATCAAAATGGGAGTAATCAAGAGCTCCAAAGCGCATGCACTTGTGTTGATGCTTGAATCTGTTAGGACCAAAATGACAACCTCACAAGAATATGAATCCTCTTGCATTTTTAGAGAGGTGGTACTCCTCTTTGGCTAAAATATATATTTATGATATCTTGGATTAAGAGAATGTTGAGGCAACAAACCCTAGATATTTATTGCTTGAATTTATTTAATGAAATGCTCTTCAATAATATGATATGATATTTATGTCCAACAAGAATTCTCTTAACAATAAGAAAATATTGAAGGAGGGCTTCAACATTAGAATTTCTTTGTGATCAACATCACATGCACAATCTTCTTAATCATATATAAATGTATCCATGTCTTTTTCATGAGAAATAGGAGAGAATAACTTTGATCATATCAAAGAATTTTAAAAGAGCATTACTATCAAGACCAAAAAGATAATTTGATAAGTCAATCTCAAATACCTCATACTTAAGACTCAAAGTTACAAGATATAATTGAAATCAACCCCGAAGCAATTCTTTGTGGAGTTTTAATCATGAAATGTGTTCTTCATTACAAAATATTTGAACGTAATGTATATGGTTGTAAAAACTCCATGATCATACAAGAAAATACTTTAGAAGAATACAAGAAGAACACTCAAGAACTCGGCCTTGTGCCCAATTCAAAGACTCAAGCATAAAGCTATGAGAATGGTGTAGAAGAATAGAAAGAGTGGAGAAGATGGAGATCTATTTTCCTTGATTAGAAGCTTGGTTGTGTATTCTTGGTTGTACCTTCTTCTTCTTCTAATATTCTACCCTGCCCCTCTGATAATTCAGATTCTGGCCCCTTGATGATGTCTTTCTTATCTTTTAAAGCCGGTTCTTCTAACTACTTGAGTAGTTAGGGTTTTTCCTTCTTGAATTTCCCTTACAATTTTATTCTTGAAGTATCCTCTTTAATTAATGTCTCATTAAGTCTTCATTAATGAACTTACTTCATTAATATCGATATTTTTAAAATGTGTCCCTTTATGTTTTAAATAAAAGTTTTTTAATTAAACTTTTATTTTCAAAATTTAATTAATTTCCTTTTTTTTAAATAAGAATGTAATTTAATTTAATGGATATGATAATAAAACTTTAATCCATTGAAACCAATTTATATGTGATCTCCATCTTCTTATCTTTCCAACTATATAAATTTTTTCCAAATACAACTCCCAGATCTCAAGATATGACCTCGTGAAGTCGAGCTATTGAACACATTTATCAACAAAGCATAAAAATGTTACTGACTGATATTTTATTTTTTCAGAAAATTTTGGCAATTTTCAGCTCTCAATACCATTCCCATCATCTTCTTCATTGAAATACATTTCCAACGGTATAAATTTTTTTGCAAACTGAGATCGGAAGCTCAAGATATAGCCTTTGCAAGATTGTGACTCAGCCACTATCAATCAAGTTTGATGGGAAAATGTGGGCCCTTAGATTGAATTTCGACCTCATTTGTTAAATTTTGACTTTTCTTTATAATTCTTATCCCACATGCATGGGATTTTAATATTATTTAGTGTACATATTGAAAAATGTAATATACACTCAATAACAATCAAAGGAAGACTATGGAGACTTGTAACTTGACCCCTTAGAAAATTAATGAATAATTAAAATTTTGACTGCCAATCATAGTCCACCTCATGCCTAGTCAACGCCCAGTGGCATCCTCGTAATAAACCATTCAACATGATTCAAAATCCATGTCATCATCAAATGTCCTTGTGCGATATGATATCATATATGTCACATTTCACCACTTGATTTAATAAATAATATGGAGAATATGTTTCGTGAACGCAGAGGTAGGTGTAGAAATAGCTAAGTATGAAAGGAGAATAGTGAAAAAATGGCTAAGTGTGGAAAATATTAAGGGGAAAATAAGAGTGATGATGCAATGGGAAAAATGACTAAGTATAGAATGAAAGGAGAATGAAGAGAGGTGAAGGGAGAGGAGAGGAGAGGAGAACATGACACTTAGAAAAATTCTTCATATTTCTTCTTGTAATATTTTTGTTGGACTTTTAGACAAAAGTATGCATATCTTGGTCGTAGAGACTCGGATTACGATTCCACAAAATGCATGGAGAAACTGATACTGAGGGCTATGCAATGAAATTATAATATTTCAATGGACAAAATTATGCATATCTTGGTCGTAGATACTTGGATTACGATTCCATGAAATGCATGGAGAAACTGAGACTGAGGGCTACGCAATGAAATTATAAGATTTCAACAATTGTCTTCTTTTGATATCAGTTTTATTTTTATTAATCCAGGTGCGAGAGCATATAGGTGACCACATTTTGGTCAACAACTTGTTGTGCATGAGAGAAAAAACCAAAAACAAAAAAAAGGAAAAGGGAAGAAAGATCCCAATCAAAGAAAAGACTCTAACTTAAAATCCTTTGATGACTCCTCCAGCTCCAACAGTGGAAAGGGAAATCCAGGAAAGACAAAGCGTGGTTACTACAATCACAACTAGCACCCTAAATCATCATGCATGAAGAAGGAAATAGATCTCATGGCGTAGACACTCCAACAAAGCAACCTTGGGGACTACATTCCCAATAATGCTAAAAAGAAGCCAGGAGACAAAGCACCACAAAACAAAGGTAATTCTCATGATTTGATTGTTATTCATTCCTCTCCCAATGCATGGATCCTTGATTCAGGATCATCTCATCACATGACACTCATAGAATATGTCTTATCTTGTTTACTTGCATGCCTAGGTCCTTCCATCCTCATGGGGGATGATTCCCCAATGGAAGTCACTAGACAAGGGAGAGTAGAGCTCCAACATGGAAGTTTTGAGAATGTCTTGCATGTTCCAAATTTTTTTGTGAATCTACTCTCTTTTTATCAGATAGCACATACATGCATAGGAAAAAGGGTGGAATTCACACCAGATTCTGTGACCATATATGGCATACTTGACATTTCCAAGATTGTTGTTGGTGAGGTAAATCACTAGTCTCCATTGTATACATTTTCTAATTTATTGTTAAATTTGAACCTATATTTATACTAAATCATGTTAGTGATGATAGTAGACTCTAACATGAGATATTTGGTCATATAAAGTTTAGGTACATGAAACAACCCAACAAATAGGGAATGGTAAAAATTTTGCTCGACATACACTTTTCTGAAGGAGTTTTTTAAGGATGATTTCTTGGCAAACATCCTCAAGACAAGTTTGAGAAAGGGAAGGCTTGGAGGGCCTCCTCTCCCTTATAAATTGTCCACAGTGACCTCATGGGTCATTTTCCTAATATTTCCATTAGCAAGGTGAGGCATGTGCTGACATTCATCAATGATTACTCAATGCACACTTGAGTATATTTTCTCAGGCATAAGTCCGAATTTTTTTAGCATCTCAAAGATTTCAAAGTGCTTGAAGAGACACAGTCAGGAAATAATATCAAAACCCTCTGCATAGATAATGGGGGCGATTATGTAAGAAAGTATGTCCAACATCTTTGTGATGAGGTAGTTATACAATTACAACATGCAGTACCATACACTCCACAATAGAACGGGGTTGCTGAGAGGAAGAATCGATCTCTCAAAGAGATGGTCAGTTGCATGTTGCATGCAAAGTCCCTTCCCTCCAATTTTTGGGTTGAAGTACTTAACTATGATAATTACATACAGAACAGATCTCCTCACAAATAAATATTTGGACAATACACATTTTGAGGCCTGGAGCGACATCAAACCGAAAGTTTACTGCTTTTGGATCACATGTATGTGCTGACATGCCCTCTAAAAAGAGGAAGGCATTAGATCCTAAGAGAAAAACACACATCTTCGTTGGATATCCCTCAAAAGACAATCTCATCATTGAGTGGATTACATGTTGATAGATCCCTCAACACGCAAGCTCATCATTGAGTGGAGTGTTCAGTTTGAGGAAAGTCGCATGCATGCGCCTCAAGAGCCACATGGAGAGACTTTTGTATTTCCACATGTACCATACATCCAAGATGATGCATCCACCCATTCATATCAGATTTTAGGTCTGATTTTTGAATCGGATTCAGAAGATGATAAGCATGCAAACGATGAGCCACAAAAAATGCCCAAGTGGGCATATTCCACCCTACATGAAACAAGTCATATTGTGTGGCATCCAACAGATATAAGGAGGACGAGATCCTAGTTTGAGGAGCCTCCTCATGCACTTATATCTACAAAACCAGTGATTCCCATGCATTTCTACATGGTACTAGCTTTATACCCTCGCACCAATGCAGAGGTTGAAGGGAATCCCTTTTGGTAAGCAGTTATGACAGAGGGGTATAAATCCCTCATCGAGAACTAGAATTGGGACTTGGTTCCACTTCCATTAGATCAGAAGTTTTTCATATGAAAATGGATCTACAATACCAAGAAGACGAGATACATATGGGTGAGAAGGTACAAGGAAAGATTTGTTTCCAAATCATTTCAGCAGGTCCACTGGATTGACGTTGATGAGACATTTTCTCCAGTAGAAAAGATGGACTCCATCTAATTGGCCCTTTCCATTGCAACAACTAGGGGATGGGAATTTCACCAGATGGACATGAAAAATTCCTTTCTTCATGGGGATTTCTCAGAAGAGATCTACATGGAGCATCCCCAGGGGTACATACATAACTCATCTTTAGTATGTTGGCTGAAAAAGTCACTCTATGGCTTCAAGCAAGCACCTAGAGCATGATACACTAAGATGGTTTCTTATTTACTTTCTCATAATTCATTAGATGTAAATGAAATCAAAATTTATATATGTTGAGGACTTTTGGCTCTCTATTAATATTAGTTCTACATGTATATGATCTCTTGATCATAGGTAATCTAGCTTCAATAATTGTTGTGGTCAAAGACATTTTGTATGACGGGTTTTGTTAGCACAAGATTGGTTAAGGTGCCTATATGGATTTTGAGTTTTTTCTAAGTGCTAGCTTCACCCAGTGGTAAAAGGCACTACCTATGGTATGGTCAATGCACCTAAGTAAAATGGTTTTGTCATCATGAAAGAACACACACTGCTCTGTACATATTCAAGATTGAAAGGCATTGTGTTTTGGAAATGCTACCCAAACCTATATGCAGATGCAACGTAAGTAGCACTACATAAAGGCGTTGTGTAATATTTCACAAAGGACAGAAGCTATTTACAGGTGCAACACAGTTGGGCACTACCTACAGGCGTTGCGTAATATTCTGGCAGAAAACGAATTGTGCAGAGTTATTTTACCAGTTTTGAGTCATTAACTTAAAACTTTAATTGTGAGCAATTGAGAAGGTATTTTTGAAAAATGGAGGTTTTTGTTCATAACATTCCAAATAACAAAAAACTCTCTTAGTGTTTCAAAATGTGTTATGGTTTGAGAGATATTGGATATAGAAGTGGTGCTACCCACTCTGCACAGCGGTGCTACCTAATTTCCTGTAGCGGTCATGGATTTTGATATTTGCCTTGTTGGGAGGTTTCAACTTGTCAAGGAGGATTAAAATGGCTTCTAAAGGATAATTTATATGTCAAGGGACACCTGCACCTAATATTTATCTCCGGCAAAGGCCTCGAGACATTTTATTAATGACTTCCAACAAATTCCTGAAAAATAGTAGTTTGTTGAATTTTTGTCTCTTTGATTGTTTCTACCTATCTCCAAGGCTTAGAATCCAATGGAGGAGATGGGATTTGACATACTTAGTTCATTTGGATGTTATTGTCTATTTAAAGAAGGTGATATCTCTTGAAGAAAAGGGGGAAAAACACTGGAGTAATACTCTTAGGTTGTAGCTTTCATTTTCAGTTTAATAAAGCAGTGCAGAGTCATGGTTTTTCCAGATCAAAGATTCTTGTGATGTTGTTTACAGAGTTTGTCTATTTCTTAGTTTCAATACCATTTCATATGATATTATTATCATTCCTTCTCGATTTGTAACTATTTTTGGAATGGAATTCATCCTTTTTGTTAGATGCTCTGTTGCAGAACTGGTTATAGATTGTTTCTTGCAGAGAACTAAAGGCCCGAAACTCATCCTTTGTTAGAATCTCTATTCCAACAGTCTCTTTCCACTGATTTATACAAGGAACTCACTCTTTTCTAAGTTCTCTTTGTATTTTGATATGTTTTCTCTCTATTATGTTGTCATACACATATGAATCCTTCTCTCTGTAAACAGTTTCTACCTTGCCTCTGTTCCATTGATTTCCATTACCGAACACTCATATTATTTTCATGATCATTTGAATCCATGCCCAATGGACTATTCACAATGAACAATCTACAAAACCTAAAAACCCAAAACCTTTTAAAACCCACAGTTTGTCCACTGTTTTTATGCATTATTGATTTATCATTAGTTTTTGCGACATTATTTGGGAGATCCCTCTCGTGGTTGGAAAGGGAAGTTTCCAATCCAAAGTGGTTCGAGGTTACCTCGGGATTTACTTGCATGAAACCCAAGTTAGTTCTGAGTGCTAACATTTTTGGTGTCGTTGCCGAGGACCGATGGTGATATCTATCCCTGGGAGAACGACAATGATTAGTTCATATTTCTGAGGGAAAACGAAAATATAAAAATGGGAGGAGGTTGCATCTTTTCCCTGGAGAATCCACTCATGGTCAAATCAAATTTGCAGGCTCCACTAGAGGATGAGCTTAGTCGATAGAAACGTGGAAGAACTAAGATCCAAGTATCAAAGGGTAAAATTGTCCGAAGAGATCTTGTTTTGTTGCATTAACTTCTTTCTATCTTTATGTGTATATATCCAGAAGTTGTTATTTTTCTGGGCATTCTCAAGCCATGAGAAGACTGACTTTGTTTATCCATCATTAGATCTTTCATATACATCTTCCTCTCTTTTTCTTAGAGATGATTCAAGTCATTTTTCTGAAGAGCATGAGATTCGAGATCAACCTTGCAAACCTCATGAGATTGAAGATGATGACGTACCTCTTGAACATACCCCTTTACCTTCTAGATCTCAGCTGAGATACAATCCTTTAAGGCTGCCCCCGGTCCTTCATGATTATCCTCCCAAATACCGTAAATACTTACCTGTTTTTGATGAAGAAAATGGCAGTCTTACAACTGAGAAACATCTCGATTCTTTTGAGAATTTTGTAGATCTTTTCAAGATTGAACATGAGGATGTTCTCATGAGAACATTCGCCCAGTCCTTACACGGAGAGGTCAAGAGGTGGTTTAGGCAGTTACTGCCAGAGTCTATTAGCTCATGGGATGGGTTGAGTCAAGCCTTTCTGAGGTTCTGGGGTAAAATAAAGTCATGGGATCTGTTTCTTTCATAATTTTATGCCATGAAGAGACAGAGCGGTGAAACTGTTTCCCGTTTTAGCAGAAGGTTTTCTAGTCACTATTACTAGATGCCTGAAGAGATCCAGCCACCTAAAGGTACTACCAAGTTATATTATGCTATGGCCTTCCATTCAGATTTCTCTTTTTATCTCTTGGAGAGGAAGTCTGTGTCTTTGCGGCAGATGTTCTCTGATGCCCAAGAGGTGGAGGATAATCTCAGAGCTTGTGGAAAGCTTTCAGATAAGTTGGAGGATGAAGCGTTGAGTCTTAAAAAGTGTGAGAATAGGCATGGACAACAAGAAGAGGATGATTTGTAACTGTGTTTATTTTGTCATGAGGATAATATTACAATAGATTATGATCAAGTGGCTGACTCACTAGATATTGATCCAAATCCTCTTGCTATGGATGTTCAAGAGATTTCCAATTTACCTCCTTATGACGAGTATACTGATGATTTTGATATTTTTCTTCTAGAGCAACCATTTGTATGTTCATCTCCAGGAGATTATTCTTTTCAGCAGTATTATGAAGGTTTACAACCCACACATTTCAGCCATGATGATAGACAACAAAAAGGTAGTCAGTTTGCTGAAGGAAATGCTCTACCCCTGTGCTTGTATTCATTCCAATTTCTGAAAGAGAGTGTTCATCATCTTATAAACCAACATCCTTATGAAGATGTTATTGATCCCATAGTTTGTTATTCGAAAGGTTTTACCAATTCAAGTTTGCAGCCATCAAGTAGTTGTGAATTTGAAAGTGAAGATGATGAAGATATAAATATCTTAAGTGATCATGGATATGAGAATAGTCAGGAAGATTTATATTCAAACCATTCATTTCCTAAAACTTTATTTCAAGAACAAGTTGGTCAGCGAACAATTTTCCTTTCTTCCTTTGAAGATCAAAATAGCATTCTTTTGAAGGACATCATGGGTCATTTTCGAACTCTTTCCAGATTGATGGTGATTGTAAAGGATTCAAACAAAAAGCAACATATGAAACTGAAAATAATTGTTTTATATGTGTTGATAAACAATAGATTTTCCTTCATGAGCTGCAAGATCCTTTTGCATCATGTTTGCAGTCAATGAATGAGCTTAAGTTTTCAGATTTGGTCAATGATGGAACTGATTTAAAACTCTTAGATGCCTTGCCTTTAATTAGGTATTTCTTGTTGCCTTTGAAGAAACGCATGCAAGGGACCAACCAGTGGACAAGATGCTTGCATGGATCCATTGGATTTTTCATTTCACTTGATCAAACAACTCAGAGGCCAGCTTAGGGTAGGTAGGTTGTGTGAAATAAAATGGGTTTGTTATTTTATTGCATTGTCAAATGTTGTAAAATGTTACATTGTTGATTAATTAATATGTGAATCATTTACATTGTTGTAAATAATAGAGGTGTAATCCCTTGGACAAGGTATTAATGTTTTCATTATATCAAAATGCAATAACAAAAATATAAAAAACAATATGATTATAAAAAATACATGTAAAAAAAATAATTAATTAAAATATATACATATCGGTGCATTCTTATGAACTCACAAAATGATGTCTGAAATAATATAGACATCGACGTTTTTTAAGGGGTTATATGCATTGGTGCATATTAAGAACACTAGTGCTTTAAAAAACTTAAATGCTCTAGTGTGTTTAATAATACAAGAGCCTCATGGCATTATATTTAGTATAGGCACCGAAACGTATAATGAATAAACTACAAACGCATCGGAGTTACATATAACAAAATGTGAATCTGGGGCATATTAACCATAACCATGTTGGTACGTTTGTTTCATATGTAAGCATTGGGGCAGTAATGTAATGACGAACTAACCCATTTTTGTCTTATTTACGTAGTAGGGTATTTTCATGTAATGGTGCTCGATGTGATTTTGTTTATGTTCACACTGGGAATTTATGTAATGGCACATCAATGTTTTTTTTGTTTTATGTACGTGGGGAATTTTATGTAAGTTTGTTCCGGTGCATTTTTACAATAAAAGCACCAATTAAAAAAAAAAAACATCTGCTACAACCTCTTCCCACCCAATCTTTTTTAGTTATATGGAACATCTGTTAAAACCTCTGCAACCAATAGAGGAGGTTGTGGCAAAGGGTTTTTTGAAAATTTTGTCAAATTTTGTAACACTAAAAAACTCTACAAAAAACTCTTCTAGAAGGTGTTCTCCTTGTAGTGTGACTACACAAGGCACAAGCACAAATGAAATGCTCCACTTTACGAGTCATAGAAGGCCAAAAGAAATATCATTTCAAGTGATTAATTGTTTTTAGAGACCCAAAATGCCCACCATAGGAGGAAGCATGAGCCTCTTTAATCAAACTAAGAAGATCGTCAAAAGTTGGGACACGTAACTAGTTGAGTTTATATAGCCACTCATCTTTAATTGCATAATCCATAAATGAAATTCGATTGACTAGAGTGGGATGTGGCACAACATCCCATATCTTTGCAAAGAAGGGATCAAAAGCATAGAGAGGATTACAAGCCTAATAGGCATCATAGCACACAACCAGGAGTTGAAGTACCTGCATAGGAGGCCATATCAGAAGATCAACCATCTGATTGGACATGCCCTTCTTGTATTTAATCACCAAATGAAAATTTTGAATGTAAGCGACCTAATTTACCTTAGTATGAGAATTGATGAAAATCAACGGTTGATGATCTGTATGGAGGATTGTTTATTTTCCTAGAATGTAATGGCACCACTGTTTCAATGCTTGTACCAGACTGTAGAACTATTTTTCATAAGTGCTATAAGTGTGTTTGACATCAGAAAATGTCTCTGAATGGTATGAAATAGGGTGTCCTCCCTATTTAAGAATTGTGTCAATAACATACTGAGAGACGTTCGTCTCAATCTCAAAGGGAGAATAAATATCAGGTAAACAAAGTAAAGGAGTGGAACAAAGGGAAATTTTTAGAGCCTGAAATTGTTGGTGTGCCAAGGGAGACCACAAAAACTGATTCTGGTTGGAAAGATGATGAACAGGGTTTGTTAACTGAGAGAAGCTAGCAATGAACCGTCGATAAAAATTAATGTCACCCATAAAGCTCTTGAATTCCAGAGCTGAGTGAGGCATTGTCCATTGTGCAAGAGCTTGAACTTTAGTGGGATTTGGGACAACACCCTCAGCAGAGACAACAAAACCCAAATATTGAATGGAAGGTTTCCCAAAACAAGATTTATGACGTTTCACCTGCAGGTTGTAAGTGTGAAATAGGCCTAACACAATGTGCACATGGAGAAAATGATCCTCCTAGGTATTTCTAAAGACCAATATATCATCCAAATAGATCACCATAATGTTTCCAAATGTGCTCTGAAAATATCATTGATTAACCTCGTGAAAGTGGCAGGGGCATTAATAAGACCAAATGGCATCACCATCCATTCATAAATCCCAAATTTGGTTTTGAAATCTTTCTTCCATGTGTCTTCTACATTCATGTGAACCTAATGATATTATGATGTAAGACCCATTTTGATAAAGAAGCAAACATCCTTCAAATGATCCAGTAAATCATCAATGCATTGTAGACGATAATGATTCTTGACTGTGGCATTATTAATAGCTTGATAGTTCATGACTAAATGTCATCCCTTAGACTCCTTCTTGGGAATGATAAAAGCAGGAGAGGCACAAGGTGAAGAACTCGGTTGGATATGGTCGTTATTAAAAAGTTGTTGGAGATGGCGTTCCATTTCCATAGCCTCACAAGGAGCAAGACGATAAGAAGGGGCATTGGGAAAAGTGGCTCTAGGAACATGATCAATGTAATGTTCAATAGAACGAACAGGGGGGAGTCTAGTGGGAGAAGGAAATAAATCTTCAAAGTATGTGAGTAAAGCGTCCATATATTAAGGAAGGGCATGAGAGCGGTTGTCTAATTTAATAGGGCATACCAAATAGAGGGAAATGGACTTGTTGAGATTGATTTGATGAACAACATGTTGGCTAGAAAGTAAGGCAACGACTTTCAGAGAGGATGGGGTGAGGACATATGTACAACCATATTTCTGAAGATGATACTTATGATTGTGAGAACGGTATACAATGTGATGGAGTTCCTGATAGGGAATACCTAGAAGCACATATGCACAATCCAAAGGAGAAAAATCACAAAGAATAGTATTGCAAAAAGGGATGATGGAAAAAGTAAGGGCACAACGTTGGGTCACCATCACATGGGAACCATCCTTCTGAACCCAACCCAATTCGTAGGGTTTCAGATGAGGGGTAGTAAGAAGGGCCAACCGTTGCACCAAATCATGAGCAACCAAATTCTTTTTGCTACCATTGCGTGGCCAAGGATTGCTTGATATAGAAATTGTGAGTAAACAAAGTTGTTGGTGAAGATTTATGGGAATCAGTGGTCATGACCAGGAGAGAGGGAATCTCTACATATCAATAATAAAGGACCACATTTAATTTTAACAATGATTACCTTGTCTGAATCTTGAATCTACAGTTGAATGTGGAGCTTAGTAAACACCTCAATGTAGCTTTGTAATGACTAGCCGGAGAGTTGGCAGAGTTGTAACCATCGAACTAGGATATTTGGAGGGTACCCTGGGGGATAGAAGTGATTCTGCAATGCTTGAAAAAAGTTATCCCCATAACCAAAAGGTGGAGGGGTTTCCACAAAAGGATCACTGAATTCCACCACTCGAGAGGATGTATCTGTTTGGGCGTCCCACCAAGCTTGAGAAATCCCTTCCAATTGCAAACTGGCGAGTTGTAGCTTCTATTCTTCTATCATTCTTGGGAAGGTCTTAAAATAAGTGGATATACTAGAGACCTAGGAATCAATAGCCTCACCATTCATATGCCCTGAAAACTTAGGCAGTTGGAAATGAGTCTCCAACTGCATTGGCATTGGGGAGCTCTGTTGGAGCCACATGAGTTCATTCAAAGCAAGATCGAGGTCTTGAAGGGGAGAATATTTCCTAGATGTAGAATCCTCAAGGGAGGAGGTGTTATGAGGAGGCATGATCTTAATATATTGAATAAACTAATATCTAGATCTGGATCTGGATCTGTTGGCAGCCAACCCAATTTTTTTCGATTACTCTCGAAAGCTTCCTACACCCCTTGCGGTATCATGACAAATCATTGTCGCATTGTGTTAATGGACATGTGTCTCGTTTTTTCAACCATTACAATTCAATTTCGACTCAGTTTTCACAATTGCAAATGTG
>ML825891.1:25750-37906 GCA_009831015.1 Picea engelmannii | reverse complement strand
GATTACTTTGACCTTTTGGGGCTTCTAGATGACATATGAGGGTCCTCCAACTTCGTAAGGCCATAACTCTCAAACCGTGAGGAGTTATGTGACATTCTACATACCACCAAAAATGGAATGACATGTACTATCCATATAGAATAATATTGTCTGAAAATAGATCATAACTCATACTGTTACCCATCAAACAAACTTGGGTCCATTACCCAAACCTGGGGTCTCCAACTTCTCACGGCCATAACTCTCTAACCGTGAGGAATTATGTGACGTTCCACATACCACTGGAAATGACATGACAAGAAATATCCATCTAGGATATTTTCCCTAACAAATTCACTTTCCTTCATCTCATTATTCCACAATTAAGCATGGGTTCTCTTACTCCACAAAGCGTCTTCCTGTGAAGGCTTTCACCATAAGGGGACCACTTTGGAGTTCATCCATATTTACTTCATATCAACCATGAAAAAAAAATAATGATTCATATTTACATCAAACACTATTGGGTCCATTACCCAAACCTTTTTGCTATGGGTCTTTCTTCAAGGGTTGACATCAATGACAACCAACCTTAATCAACAACAGTTTGTGTTAGGATTCTCCCATATTACATGGGCCATCATCCAAGTGACCAAGGGCGATGGAAAGGAAGATTTTGTGTAGGGGAAGGAACAACAATGAGAATTTGATGATCTGAAGTATCGCTTGTGCTCAACTGTAGCACTCTCCTTGCCCGATCTGCAACAACCGTTCAAAATTGAGACTAATGCATATGACTATGTTGTAGGTGCAGGTCTCACTCAGCACGGTCATCCGGTGGCATACCATAGTGAGAGACTCTCAGATATTGTCTGAAAATACCCCACCTATGACAAGGAAATGTATTCCATTGTACAAGGCTATTGTCAATGGAAACATTACATTCTGTGAAAGGAGACGATCATCCACACTGATTACAATCCTCTACAGTTCATATAGACACAGAAGGAATTGCAGAATGACCACAATAAGAAGTGGTCCACCTACCTGCAACAGTTCCATCTCAACATCAATTATAAGACATGGAGCTCAAATCGTGTCGTTGATTGCCTCAGTTGACCTCACATGGCTACAGTCACCACTGTGCTCCATTCCTTTGGACATGAGGCATGTGAGTGGCCCCAACTTTATCAATAAGATCTAGACTTCACCACCACCTATCATCTCTTGGGTACAAGTGCGACTGTCACCGATTTTCACATTCAGGATGGACTGTTATGCGATCTGTGCCATATTTTTGTTCCTGCAAGTGAGCATGCAAAGATGATTTGGGAAGCACAATATAGTCGGATGGTAGGACATTTGGGCATGGAGAAAAATGTGGTCATTCTACAGAAACATTTTTATTGGCCAAAACTTCGATAGGACGTCAACAAGTATATCAGATCTTGCACTCCTTGTGTCATTTCCAAGCCAACCATCAAGAAGCAAGGCTTATACACACCTCTTCCTACTCATGAGAAACCTTGACAATCCATCTTAATGGATTACATGTCTAGCCTTCCTTACACCAAGCAAGGAAATGATTGTGTATTTGTGGTCTTTGATTGGTTTTCAAAGATGGTCGTCCTCACAGCTTGCAAGAAGAATATCATAGTGGAAGAGACTGTTAAGCTCTTCATCGAACGAGTGTGGGTTCATTTTGGGATACCACATACCATCATCTCCGATCAGGACAGTAGGTTCCTCAACACATTTTGGTCTAGTCTCTAGTCATTGTTGGACACCAAGCTCACTAAATCCACTGCTTTCCACCCCCAAACAGACGACCAAAGAGAGGTCGTCAATTGGATGATTTTTCACATCCTGTGCATATACAACTCTAATCATACGCGTACATGGGATGATAGTCTCCCCTATGTTCAACACAATTACAACATGGCTCACCATATCTCCACCATCCATAGCCCATTTCAGGTGGGGCTAGGATTCCAACCCTTGGGTCCCATTGATGTTGCACTACCTCTTGCCACAACATAGACATACTCTTCCCATGTTCAGTTTGAGACAGACAAAGACACCAGATTCAGTGAGCGGCTTTATCATATCCGCCAATAGGTCCATGAGATTTTGTAGAAAGCCAATGCTAAGTACAAACATCGCCATGATCAACACAGGGTAACACACGAGTTTCAGATTGGAAAAAAAGTCTGGTTTCATTTGCATAAGGATCGTCTTACAGGGCCCCATTGGAAGCTCTTCCCACTTTGTTGTAGGCCTTACAGTATCACCAAGGTTGTGGGTAGCAATTTTTTTCATCTCAACACTCTACCCTTCCTTGGCTTGCACCCAGTGTTCAATGTGGACCTGCTTTGGCCATATTTTCCCCATTATTGGACACCTCAGAGATCGAAGAACAACTGACACCAATAGAGCTCAAATTTGGCTGCATGGAACAAGCATCCACTGATCAGATAGTGGACACACAGGTCAAGGGAACTCACCAATAGACGATCTGGCTTTATCGGGTTTTCAAGTGAGGGTAACTCCTACACCAAGGAAAGTGGCTCACCCGAGGCCAAATTCAGCAGACGTTTCCTCCCCTGATGGGGGAAATTAACGCAATGGGGATCATTTCTTCTTAAGGGGGGAGGACTGATCCAGGTGGATATTGGTGGCCACCCACCTATTCCAACTGGCTCCTCTTGATAGTTTTTGGTTCAACACGTTCTTCTGTACTTCTTTGTAATTGTGGTTTCTACACTTCTGGGGTTTTCCTAATCCCTACACATATTCCAGGTGGTTACTAGTGGCCTCCCACCTAATCCAACTAGCTTATTTTGAATGTTTTCATGTCATCACATATTGTTGTACATCCAGGGTCGTTTTCGGGCCCTAAATAGTGTTTTTTTGGCTCGCCATAGTCAAACTATAGACAGAGTTAGATTTTGATGGCTTAATGTGTAGTTCTCTAAAATACCTTTCGAACGGGCTATCAAGCACCTAAAATGGAGGTCGTATACAAATGTTATGACCCCGGGAAGTTGAGGTACCAACGTACCCATAGGGACCCACATAACTTTTGGTGTTTCATCTCCTAGGGTTAGGTTTTTGGATGTATAGGGTTTTGGAATTCATGAGTAATATCAAAAAGGTCTCTGGATCCTCATTGTAATCATTATTCTCAGACAGATGCACATAGAATCCACATCTCTTCTCATAGATAGATACCACCATTCAAGCAAGTGTTTCAATTCTATAGTTTTACAATTTCAGCCTATTTCATTTATTCAATAGAAGATAGTGTTCACTGGATATATGTGCTGTTCTTCATATCCCTTTGTTTATTGTATTCAGTTTGTTAATCAGTTCGTTCTGCTCCTAAATCTGGATTAGTGGTATCAGAGCGATCTGCTCTTCATTTATTTGTCTTTGTGCATGTCCCTGACAAGATTTGGGTACAAGAAGTTGGGCCTCGAACTAATCAATCTGTTCCAAGATCGGTCACGTCGATACTAACAATAACCCATTGGGGGATGAAAAAAAAGATGATTGAGCAGGAGATCCTTTTAAAATGTTGCTCGAGGAAGCCCTTGTGTGACAAAGGAACAAAATGGTGGACAACTTTGCACAAATCCTTAGACGGTTGCCCACGTGAGAAGTATCTTCATCAAGCGGCCATGCAACCCCCTTCAAGATACAAGTAAATTTTTATATTCAATTATTTGAAGGACTGATAGATGTGTATGTTGTAGATAAATGGTTGAATATGCTTGAAGGGTATTTTTCAGTCCATAATTTTTCTGATAGGGAAAATATTACTTTTTCATTCCTCAAGGTCGTCCCTTATGTTATGGACTGATGAGATACTTACTATGATCAAAGGGCCATAGAGGAATATACAATATTTGTGGTTTTCCCTACATGGGATTCCTTCTGGGATGCCATTAAAGAACAATACTACCCCATTGAAAGCTACGAGGACTAGTACACCCGATGGACCACACTGTGTCAAGAAATGGACCAAAAAGTACTATATTTCACCAATATTGTCCATGCCCTACGCACCAAATTGGCTATCAAAGACTCTGAGAGACATCTAATGCTCAAATACCATGTTTGTTTGCATAGATATATTCAAACAAAAATGGATTTTCTAGACATCGCTTCATTGGGTACGGCTTATAGATATGTTGTCAAGATCGAGCAGAAATTTAAGCAGAAGAGGCGAGAGTTTGGATCTGCAAACTCCTCACAGCCAAAGCATGGAAAATACATCCCCAACCCACACGGCATGGAATGGATCAAATATGGCCACTCTCAGAAAAACTAGTCCACGCCGCAACACAAGAAGGGAAATGAAAAGACGAAGAAGGACATGGGAAAATGGTGTGAACACTATAAAATTCCTTGACACAACATCAAAGAATGACGCTCCAAGAAGTCACTTGTGGCTCAGCTAGGCATCTGAGTCCGAGGTTGATTCTGACTCCAAATCAAATTCAGAAGGAGGGAAGAAGATTATTGATGTTGAACCCAGTGCCACTGCCGCTACTACCAAAGTACAACCAAGTGAACCAAAAGAACCAAAGCAAGGGGAACACCTTTTTCACTCGCAAATGTGGGTAAAGGGGGCTCCGCTTCATTTCATTGTTGATAGTGGCAGTTAGCAGAACTTGATCTAAGAAGATGTCATCAAGCGATTGGACTTGTCAACGAAACTGCACCCGCATCCCCACACCATCGACTAGCTTCACCAAGAAAGAGATCTTTGTGTCAGCGAACAATGTCGTCTGCCCTATGACATCAAGCCTTTCAAATACTAGGTATTTTGTGATATTGCTGCCCTTGAATATTGTGATGTTCTTTTAGGAAAACCATATTTTTGGAAGTGTCATGTTGTGTATGCGTCTAAACCCTACAGTGTTATTATTACTTTGGGTAGACAATTGTACATGATACCAAAGGTAGCGTCGGCTACCGTTATTTATTTAATCTCTTCTAAGCAATGCAGTAAGGTCATTTCACATACCGGGAAGTTTGTCTTCTTTGATCCATGCTCACAGTAAGAAGAAGGTCATCCTCTACATAGAGCCTCTCTTTGCAGCAGAAGCAAGTGGATGGGATTGTGGAGAAATACAAAGACATTTTCTCCTCACCCACCGGGGTACCGACGCACTGCCAAGTCAAGCATCCAATTGAGATGACCCACGGTGCACCTCTGTCAAATGGCACATTAGACCCAAGTCCTCACCTTGTGAAAGCCCTATTATATAGGTGTAGAAGAAGGATGGGACTTGGCGGCTCTGCATTGATTACAGATAATTAAACAAAATCATCGTCAGGAACCGGTACCCAATTCCCAGGATTGATGACCTTCTTAACCAACTCAAGCGGAAAACGTTCTTCAACAAGGTTGACCTAAAGTTTGGCTACCACCAGGTTCCCATCGAACCAACTGATGTATGGAAGAAAACTTTCAAATCTAAAGAAGGTCTCTTCGAATGGTTGGTCATGCCCTTTGGCATAACAAATGCATTAGCCACTTTCATGCGGTTGATGGATCATATATTGAGACTCTTCACCAACTATTTTGTGGTTGTATATTTGGATGGCATCCTCATATTCAATAGAACTTGGGAGGATCACATGTGACATATTCAACAGTTTTTTAGCACTCTGCGGCAACACAAGTGTTGGCACAGGGCCATACCCAGGGTTCAACGCTACAACAACGCACCAACAAAACCCTAACTACCGACCCTTTCGACAACACCTAGGAAGAAAATGAAGTCTCACCTGAGGTAGAGGCAGGGGTGGTTGCAGGACTCAGGTGTCTACAACCTTAGATGGGACATAGATATGTGATTGTAATACTTAAAAGAGCACTTCGCACCGACAGTTCATCAATATTTGACCACTATCTACTCCGCAGATAAAACAGAGTATTGCACCATTCATCCAGATCTTATGTATCTAAGAACTTATCATAGAGAGGTGGATTAGATCTAGTAGATTCAAGCACTAATCATATTCACATAGTTCATATCTAACATCCATATACATCGTTAGCACAAAGCATAAATAGATCTATCTATCAATATCAAAGCACTTAGCAAGTAAAGACATAAACACATCAAGACATCGCACAAAGCATAGAAACACATCATGTATGTGGTTCACCCCCACCCTGGGGCTACATCCAACAAATATTCTTCTCTATTATCTTAGGCCAAGCTTCTTATAGGCACATGGCATAAAAATCCTACTCTCTAGAAGATAGGAGATCCGCACGCACTCTGCCAGATCCTCCTTCTTCGAGTTAGGGTACAACACCAAGCCTTCTTACAATTACTTTCACGTAGCTCTGTAAGTCTCACATAGTATGCACAAAGCATCTNATATATATATATATATATATATATATATATATATATATATATATATGCCACTCCTTACATTGCCTAGACATCTATTTATACTTTACAAAATAGGCCTAAACATGGGTAAACCCATGGGCCGACATCCCCATACCCATTACATAATCCAAAATCCCAAAAAGGACCCAAAAAGGGGCTGAGATCTCACGATATCTGCTTTGTCTTGCGCTCCACCTTCGATAGGATGTCGAATTCCCAAAATAGGTCAAACTTGACCAAGGATCTCCCAAAACTTGGTCAAGGGCCAACATGACCCCAACACTCACCTGTGACTCGTCCTGAGTCACTCTGGTCTGGGTAGTTCTTCTTCAAAAGCCTCGAGTGTGGCTCGAGATTCTTTGACTTGTTGTTGTGCCACAACTTCATGTTCAACAAACTCTTGGATAATTGCATCGTTGACAGGTCCCTCCAGGCATTATTCAGCTGCAGTGACAACCTGCTTGAGTTCTTCTTCTCGACCTTCGACCTCTGTGAACAATTGGTAAGCCTTATCTTGTACAAGTTGGAGCCTATGAGTTACTTCCATAACTCTTCTATGGATAGTGTGGATCCACTGTTGGGCGGTGCGTTGCTCTTGGGATCACTTCATTTTTTCCACAACTGATAGGGGCTTCAACTGTGCCTGTATTGTCTCTGCTTGTTTCTTTGCTTCCAGGAGATGAGACTCCAGTGCTTTCAATTCTGGGTTCTTAGTGAGTTTATCATACGTCTGGGCACTGCGATTACTCAGCTGCTTGCATTCCATGGCAAGGGCCTTTATCCTTTCAACTACGCTCCGGGCGGTTGCTTCTCTTTGATCCTTTACATCATGCAGAGTCTTGGGCACTGTGCAGAGCTCTAAGTCTACTATGTGTTGTTGTAGTTGCTGGATAGCTTCTGCGAGCTGCTCTACTTGTTACGTGACTCGGTCCTCTACCTTTATTTATAATACTGTCACAAAGCGAAGTGCTATGTTGACCGCTTCTTTCACTTTGAGTTGCTCCTCGAGCAACTATTCTTTTCCTTGTTGCATCTATGCTTTTTCTTCATCGAACTTCACTTGGAGAGCAATCTTTTCCTGTTCTGCAATGTTGTGTTGTTCTATGAGTATGCCTTGCACTTGTTTCAAGGCATGGGTGGCTTGTTATGTTTCTTCTTGCGCTCGTCAAAGGTGAGCTTCAACTGTATCAACTAGTTGGTGGATTTGGGTTGGCTCATATCCCAACTCTGGTTCTCCCGATGGCAGGGGCGCAGTGGAGATTGCGCGGCTGGACTGAAGGGCCTGTTGTAACCCTAGGAGTTCAACTCCAATTATATCATACATTTCTTCCTGCTTGGCTTTTTGTTTCTCTGCTATTTCCAGTGAAGCGTTGTTCAGGGCTGCTATGATAAAGTCAAAATTATCAGAGGTGAGGACAGTCTGCATCTTGGTCATGGAGGATTTCAATTTCTTTCGGGAAGAAGTTTTCAGGGGGGAAACCTTCCTCTTCTTCAAGGGGTCAACCTTGTCTCTAGGCGGTGTTACTTTGCCTGGCTTCTATTCATCTTCTACTTCGTCATCACCCACTCGGTCAGGTGACTCTAAAGCAATCTTTCCTAAGGTGTTGCTTAAATTTTAGACCTCCCGAGTCTTCTTGGGTGTATTCTGTTCTTTATGAGTGTCTTATGGGATATCAAGATCAGATATCTCTGTAGGGTTGGTGGGGATAAGGAGGTCAATGGACAATTCCTTAGTGACCTCTTCAAGGTCTTCTTCTATAAGTTTATAATATGACTGGTGCTGCTCTTTATGTTCATCTGCTCGCGCTGTAATGTAGATGAAGTGTCAATCTACACTAAACTTCATAAGGGGTTAGAACCTTTGTAAGGTGTTCGAAGTCATGCAAGGATTAGCTTCAATGGCTCTCTTTAGCTAGAGGTAATATGTATTAAACACAACATTCATCTGTCACTGTTTGTTCATATCACTTGAATACCAAAGGGTAGCAAACTTCGTAGCAAGCGATTCGAACGACTCTATGTTTGGGAAGGTCGCACCTTCTAGAATCTCCCATGCAACAAATTCAATAAGGATCAGGAGCCAACTGAAATGGAACTCATAACCCTGATCTTGGGATTCTCAGTAGTCTAGTTCCAATTGGTTAACTAGGTACTTCATCCAGTTCATCTGCAGGCCTTTTGCGCACTTCCCTGCGAGGTCAACGACAAAGTCGATGATCTGCGTAGGTTGGTTCTTCCTTACTAAATTTCCAGCTACCAGTTGACATGCTAGGTACACTACACCACTTTGGATGGAAGCTACCTTGTAGCCTCTTGTTCCCTTCTCAACATCACCATATGTATCCTTGATCTTCTGTGCCAACGCGCGATCTGCGACTTTTCCTGGATAAAAATCCTACGGGTCGGGTCCTTGCATACTCAGTCCTATGATCCTATGGATCAACATTGGGTCAATTGTAATACGATGGTCTAGCCATAAGTAGCTGCCATGGTAACACGACAGTAGCATCTTGACACATGCGTTGAATTCCTAGTGTCTTCTGAAGTGTGGGATATTCATGACATTCAACAAGGTGGAATGCGTGAGGTTCATCTTCCATGGCTGGGGAATTATCTTTGAATTCTTCCCCTTCGTTCTAGTTAGGTACTTGTACAGGGCGAGCATACCATAGATCTTGTGATCTCTAAGGTTGAAGTCACTGAACTTCAATGTTGTGATCTTATCCTGCCGTGCGCGAACTGTGTGTATCCCCTTCGGGAGGTACACAATGACCATGGTGTACTCGAAATCTCTTGGTACACTATCATGATTCACTACACCAGCCAGAGGCAGGATGTAATCGGGCAATATGGTTGGAATCAACTTCGCATTTGCTAGGTAATCTTTGTTCTTGGTTCTCTTTTCCGTTGAGGGTCGGGATGATCCGGCTCCCCGAGTAGTCGACGGAGAGGCTTGCAGTCCTCTCATTGATGACGCTTGTATACCTGCATACATCGACATTACTTGTTCATTCATGAGGTCGATGAGAACTTCTTCAACAACTTTCTCTGCATCATTGAACTCGTCCGACATACATGCTCGGGGTTGGAAATCTCAGGTTCGAGGAGTAACTTAGACACTACAATGGGATAGAGGACAATAACGCAATGATCACTTTGTAAAATCAACGAGTCTGTGGGCTCAGATTCATGGTTAGAAAAAGTGTTATTGGTGCATGGCACGATGGGATAAATAGATAACTTGGTAACAAATCTCTTGCAACGGGTGAGAAACCTTAATTAACTATGTTCTGTCCATTACGACGTGGTCCAATGGTCTGGTGGAAAACCATAAATGCCTTTCTACCCATTCGAAGGGTAGGCCTAATGGTTATATTGTTCCCAATGTCTATATTGCTTCACCCTAGTGAAGTGCCATGTGGCATTGTTCTGTTATCCCGATGAAGCTCCAATTTTGCAAATTTTCCCTCTACGAAGTTCCCTCTGGAGCCTTCTATAACTTTTCGATCTTAGATCTCTTCTTACTTAGATTTCTGGCCTTCTTTCCAGTGAGCTTCATCTTGGTATTCCTTTTTCCATTTTGATTCTTATCTTCTTTTGGCATAGTAACTTCGTGTTGTTGAGACTCTCTCCTAGAAATTAGGGGTAATACTTCATCTGTATCTGGAATAGGTATTGAATTCTTCTGTGGGTATTCTAGTGTTCTTCCATCTTCGACATTCCAGTCTTTGGTTTTAAGTAGCTTCGCTCGGTTATCCTATTCTTCAATAAAGTGTGCGATCTTCCTAGTCATGAAATATTTTAGCTCTTGCTTATTTTGTTCTAAGACTTATTTTTCCTCCTTCCTTCTGGCCTAATCTCTTTCAATCCAAGGTTTTCCTAGTAACATGGTAAATGGGGCATTGTTCTCAATAAATTTAACAATCTCAAAATCCTCCTCTATCGAAGTCCCATTGGAATTCATAAGTATTTGGGTGAACTTTCCACATAGGTCTATCAAATTTCCTCTAAATAGTCTTATTCCTCCCAATGAAGGATTCATAGCAGGCTTCCCTAAAAGTTCCCAAGTTCTTTTTGTCATGATATTCACCTGTGTTTCCTCATCTAGATCACAGTCAATGTCGAAGTCTCCTATTCTTGCTTCTATGCATGCTTTTTCTTTGAATATCTCTGATAAGCTGACATGTCGGTGGTCATTCAGGGTGTCCTTTATCTGTAGTAATACTTTCTCTGATTCTTTCTGGGGTTCTTCTATAATCATAGTTTTTGGATCTACCTTAGGGTTTTCTTGTCTCATGTTCATTCCTTCAAGCTTAGCAATAATTCTAGGGCAATCCAATACTTCATGGTCCATAGCTTTGCAACAAATACAACTAGGTCTTCTCCCAGGGCACTCCTTAGCAAGGTGTCCTGGTTTTCTACAACTGTAACAAAGGGTTAATCCTCTATTTCTTTTAAATGATTCCCAACTCTTCCTATACTACACGCTAGGATCATAGTAGCTAACCTGCAAACATTTATTTCTAGGATCCTGCATCCACTTGTTAGTCCAAACATTCTTTCTATGCATAGGTATAACATATATTTCACTATTCTTATCAGATCTACGCATGTCAAACCTTCTTTCATCTATTAGTGCCCTAGTTTTCAATCTAGGACAGAATCTATCAAACATACCTAGATCTATACTGTTGAAACAAAAATTTCTACTTATACGACTTCTACAGAGCACAAAACTTTTAGTTCTAGAACTTTTCACTATTCTTACCTTTATCAGAGTACAGAGCTTCCAGATCTTACCTCTTTTCTTCATATCTAACCTCTTTTCTTTGCACAAAGATTCATAGGTCAAGTGGAATGTTGTGCACTAGGGAAATAAATCTACGCACAGAGCTTTCTCAGTTTCAAGTCGGGTATTTGCAAAAAGCTTCTTCTTCCTTAGTTCCTAGCAATCACAGTTTCAAGTCAGGTCTTTGCACAAATATTCTTCTTCCTCAGTTCCCAACAATCACAATTTCAGGTCTCGACAACAAAACCATTTGTTTGCACAGGGGCAGACCTAGGGTTCAACGCTACAACGACGCACCGAAAAAACCCTAACTACCGGCCCTTTCGGCAACACCTGCGAAGCAGATGTAGTATCACCCGAGGTAGAGGCAAGGGTGGTTGCAGGACTCATGTGTCTGCAACCTTAGTTGGGACACAGATTTGTGATTGTAATACTTAACAAAGCACTTAGCATAGACAGTTCATCAATAATTGACCACAATCTACTCCGCAGATAAAACGAAGTATTGCACCATTCATCCAGATCTGATGTATCTAAGCACTTATCATAGAGAGGTAGATTAGATCTAGCAAATTCAAGAACTAAGCATATTTACATAGTTCAGATCTAACATCCATATACATCGTTAGCACAAAGCATAAACAGATCTATCTATCTATATCAAAGCACTTAGAAAGTAAAGACATAAACACATCAACACATCGCACAAAGCATAGAAATAGAACATGTGCGTGGTTCACCCCCACCCTGGGGCTACGTCCACCAACTCTTCTTCTCTATTATCTTCGGTCAAGCTTCTTATAGGCACATAGCATCAAAATCCTACTCCGTAGAAGACAAGAGATCTGCGCGCACTCTGTCAGATCCTCCTTCTTCGAGTAGGGTACAACACCAAGCCTTCTTACAATTACTTTCACATAGCTCTACAAGTCTCACACAGTATGCACAAAGCATCTACAATCCATACTT
>ML825891.1:0-10669 GCA_009831015.1 Picea engelmannii | reverse complement strand
CAAAAACCATTTGATATATCTCCAGTTCAGTTCCTTTTAACAGTTACAAAACCTTTTCCTTCTCTTCTTGTCAACATCTAACTCGATCAAAGCACATCCATATTTATAATGTATTTGCCTCAATTCAACTAAATATATGTGGATGCATAACAATTATATCGTGGACATATCTTGACCAAATCAAAGTCTAGTTAGTTATATGTAGACATACTTCTGTCTAAATTAAGTATATGGATGCATAATAGTTATATTATGTACATATCTTGACCATATCAAAGTCCAGTTAGTTATATATGGACACGCGTCTGTCTAAATTAAGTATATTTCTTGTCCAGTTACGGCTGGACATTGATGTCAACTCTTGGAGAACGATATTGTAGACTGATTTCAACCGTTAGAGATTAATGCCAACCCTTGAGTAAGTCTCGTAACACATTCTGGTAGCCTCAGAGGTGTGGTTAAGGAACCCAAAATTAATTGAGGAATATGGACATGAATATCAGTGAATTCATAGGTGAGACTATTATAGATGGATAGTACGCGACATGCCATTTCTATTGATATGTGGTACGTCACGTGGTTCCTCACGGTTAGTGAGATCTGACCTTGGGAAGTTGGAGAACCATTTAGAGTATTCTAGAAACATCTAAGAAGGTCGACAAGAAGTTAATTATTCTAGAAGCTCCTAGAAAGTCATCAAGAAGATTCCTAGTCAAAGTGGTTGCAAGGAGAAAGTAACTAAATAATAAAGTGGTTATAACAAGAAATTAATTATCCCCCGGATGGGGTTATACCTGTCGAGCACTTGATACATGGCACTCTACCGATGAGTGCAGTTAAATTCCCTCACCGCCAACCTCCCACTCCATCAATACACTATGCCTAACATTCAATCTGATAAGGATTTAGTGCGTTGGGACAGTCAGGGAAGTTTAATGGTGCACCAGGCTTGGCCCTCCGGAGCTAGTACGATGCAGCAAGGAAACATCACCTCAACATTCATGGTACCCCAAACTATGATTTCTTTCGTCATCACACAGGTAATCTCTTGGTGAGGCTCTTATCTCCTTCATTTTCCCTTGGCTCTTCATTTTCCACCTGCAATCTCTGTCCAAGGGAGTCAAATCTCTGTCAATTTTATTTCCCCTACGTCCATCTTCTCCTTCAATTCCTCTCCCAATGGTGTTGAAGCCATGCCTCATGAAAGAGTAAATCCCAAACATGGGTCGGTCTACTATAGTCTGGTAGGTCCACACCGGCACACAGGCTCACCCTCTCTTTCTCCCAATCCTGGTAGTAACTTTGTCCGCCATCCTTATTCTGACCAAAGTTGGCACGATAATTCCCAGCCTACGCCCCAATTGCCCGACCCTGAGCTAAATTATGGAGGTTGTATAGTGGAGTAGGATATTCCTCCTAATTGAGAAGAGTACATCACAGAGTAGACAAAAACAATTGACACTAGCCTCCCTTTGAATTATCTTGATATTGTTGTGGGCGATTGTGTGGTGGAGGAGGAAATCCCTCCACAAAAGCAGGATGACATCATGCAAGAAGCAACCCCTAATTTCAGTGGACTGCATAATGAAGCCATTGGGATTGATTGGGATGGTTGCTCAGCCGCGGAGGAGACCCATCTGAAGCAGCATACGGGTGAGCCAGACCATCCAGTCTTAGCAATCCATGATTTTCCCAGTCCTCGCAGGATTACGGTGGACCATTTAAATTTGATCTTTGAGATGAGACGAGATATGGCTGACGAGATTCACCATGAATAAAAAATGTATGTGTTTCCAATGATAAACTCATGAAAGAAATTTATATATCAATATATGTCTTCGCGTTCTTTGCATTACAACTTCGTGTTTAATGAGAAATGCACGTGTTTCCAATGATAATCTCATGAAAGCAATTTTTGAAACCTAAAAAAAATTACTAGTACTCTTTAAAAAAAAAAAAACTTGCAACATTTTCGAAACCATGATCTTAACAACCAATTCTATTGCAATCAAAATTGTCAAGATCAACCCTTGAATCAAAAAATTGTACTACTAATAGTTTTCATTTTGGAGGGGCTTAAAATTGCAACAGTTTTCAAACTATGACCTATAAAATCGTCATCATTGCAAACAAAACCATAAAAACATAGTTACCAATTTGACGAGAACTCTCCACAACTCTCATTTTTTTAGAGGTTGCATTTAGTAGTTGTTTTTACTCTCATTTCAAAAAGTGGTGCTATCATTAGCCCCCATTTTTTTATTGAAGTTAAAATTACAAAATTTTGCAACTATGATATGTAATGTTGCAAACAAAAACTACAAAGTTGACCCTCAAATGAAAAAGGTGTGCTCTCAATAGCACCCTTTTTTTTCAAATCGTTTGAAACTGTGGCCTTAATAATCAATACCTTTATGAACAAAAACTTTAAAATAGACTCAAATCAAAAAATGGCTCTACTACTAACACCCCCTTTTTTATTTTGAGGCTAAAATTACAATATGTTTGATACATTGGCCTAATAACTAGTGTCGTTGTTAACTAAAACCTAGAAAAAAGATTTTTTTTGAAAAAAAAAAGAACATTTAAATAAAAATAAATAAAAAATAAAAAATAAAAGATAAAAAATAAAAAAAACGCTTTTTTAGAAAATGTTTTTTTTTAAATAAGAATTTGAAAGGAAAAAAAAATTAAATGAGATTTTTTTTTTTTAAACCAGAATTAAGAAAATTTATTTAAAATAAAATTAGAAAAATATATACAAATATCTTGGAATTGATACAAATATCTTGGAATTGATATTCACCACAAGCTTAATTGGAATTATAGCATTGAGAAAAGGATTATTGGGGGATGGAAAGCTTATTATGGGCTTGAAAACAATTGCAAATCAGCTGAACATTGGAGTTGGGATAAGAAGAAACTCCTCTTTGAGACTCTTGTTACACCTGTTAATCTTTATGGATGTGAAGTCTGGGGCTGTAGTATCTCTCGTGAATCCTGGAGAAAGATAGAGCAAATACAAAAGAATTTTATAACCTGTTAGCACCAATTCTTGCAAGCGGGGTGTTTTTTCCCAATTTCAGACCCTTGATGTAGAATGCGAAGAAATGGGGCATGAAAACCCATCAAATGCGTTCTAGTCCAAGGCCGTAGCCTAAGCACCGAGTGCAGCCCACAGGAGAAGTCCATTTTGGGTTTTAAAATCAAGCGAGTGAGCAGTCTGATTTCAACGGCAAGGATCAATTGGCGAAGGAGATTGACGGTCGGCGGGAAATCACAATTAACAGAGTTGTGCCACGATTAGCGCGATGGATATCGCTTATATTACATTCATCAAATGATCAGGACCATCCATCCAGAGGGACGTGTGGCGCACGATTAGGCTATGTCGCCACTTCACCCATCGCGACTTTGAAACGCTTTTCTTTGCAACCAGGATCCTCGAGACGCAAAGTGCCGAAGGCGTCCTGGACCCGGGTCCACAGTATTACAAAGCAGTCTCAGCCGTCCATCCAAAAGGGACACGTGGTGCGCGATTAGGCTCCTCGCCTTTTTGCCCATCGCGACTTTGAAGAACAAAGAGCAGCCTCTTCTTGTCCCCGAGACGCGAAGTGCCGAAGGTGTCCAGGACCCGGGCCCATAGTATTGTCGAGAGAATCAGGACCATTCCTCATAAGGACAGGCGGCGCAAGAGTTAAGCCACAGGTGGGGCCTTTCGGGATGTTCATAGTGAAAGCGCCAGAGACGTAATCTTAGCCGTCCATTCCGCAGGGACACGTGGTGCGCGATTAGGCTCCTTGCCTTTTCGCCCATCACGACTTTGAAGCACAAGAAGCAGCTCCTTCATAGCTGGGAGATGTGAAGCGCCGAAAGAATTCAGGACTCGAGCCCACAGTATCGCCGGAAGATCTCAGCCGTCCATCCAGAGGGACGCGTGGCGCGTGATTAGTCTATGTCGTCGTTTCGCCTATCATAACTTTGAAGCATGAGGAATAGCCTCCTCCCAACCGCGAGACGCGAAGTGTCGAAAGCGCCTTTGAAGATAGGCATAGGGTCACAACCCATAGTCACTTGGGGGCGATAGAAAGCGCTGCGCAAAGGGCCGAAGCGTCGGGTTTAGCTGCAGAAGGGATCACCATGTTCTCCAGGTGCCAGTTCAACTTGATCTAAATCCTGATACCTACTCGGAGTAAATGAAGAAGAGAGAGGGTGGTTGAAACCTTGGCTCACTCATTAATTGCAAGGTATGGATGTCCCGACAGGAAGTCTGCCCGAGATGGTCCTCTGTACTGGTTTTTTCCAAATAAGCCATGCCGAGTCCTCAACTCACCAGGGAAGCCTGCGCACGCTAATTTAGCATTTAAGGGCTTAGATACCCTTTAGCATGATCCATGTAGAGTTAATATGGCGTATGACAGAGGAATGCAGGCCAGATTTGATTGAAGAGACGCCCCATCCTGAAAGTCTAGCACGCCTCTATTGTGCGATTTTTTCTGAGTATATGTACTCCGTTTTTCTATTTTTGTAATCATCGATGGTTGAGCAAGGCTCTTGATTGTAAAATCTTTAACGAAGCACTGGTTATTCTGGTTATGTATTAACATCTGAGACTTCTTGCCTTATGAATGTCATCTTCTTTCATATCTTTGTTTTCACTGTGTTAGAACAGCTCGGAATTGGAGGATCCAGTCGAGTTGTAGCTGTTATAGGATGATGTAGGTTGGATCATTGTAGCAGCTACGTTGTCTCTAATCGGTCTTGTGATTTTCTCAACGCTGAATGACTTGGAATTGGAGGATCCAGTCAAGTCACCCCTTCAGTTCCTTGAAACTATGAACCAAGAGGATCTTGCATTTAGAGTTTTTCTTCTGCAAACTGCTGAAAGGCATGTTGCCCGAGGTAGTTTTGCTCACTCCCCTCACCAATTCTTCCACCTAATCATTTTACAATCAACCCACTGACTGAAGTTAGATCAAGACCTCCTTTGTTCTTTACATACCAGACCTGGTCCCTGAGCTAGAGTGATTCTGTCCTGGGTCTCTAACCATTTGATCATCCATTAAACTTATCGTGACATAAAACTGATGGGCGTTGGGCTCTGCTCCTGTCGAAATCTAGGAGTGACTTCTGACGCTAACATAACCTATAATATCAAAATTAAAGGAAATACGCCATATCCCATCCTCCTCGTAGAAACAAGCCTCTCCCCCATTGAAAGTATGGCTATGACTAGATACCTAATGTATAAGAACAAGTTAAACAACATGGAAGACAAGAGGCTACCTAAAATTTCTTCCAAATCAAGTCATTGTTACACATCAAAAAAACCATCATCGACTCAAGCGGGGATGGCATAAAGACGCCTGGTCTTGGCTAAACTATTGGAGAATCATGGAAGAAACCATTTTGTAGAATAAAGATACTATTAAAAAAAACGTCAAATCAAAATTTAAGGGAAAATGTGGTGTGGTGTGCTGCTTATATGTTTAGTATAATGCACTCATTAATTATCAATCTGGGATTCATAATCAACAGAGTTACAAGACACCAGTAAGAAAGGTAATTTCTAATGTCACGAGTATAGAACTAGCTAGATTATGCATGCTGGAAACAAATCAAAATAACAAATTGCAATGCACTTTGGTTGTCTTTCACAGAGAGGCTATCTACTCCGTTATGGCACATGCAAGTATGAGATGGAGTTGGTTTGACAGATCAACTCTGCTATCTGACCCAGAAAACTAACTATGCAATCCACACTTTTGAAAGGGAAATCACACATCAATCATCAAAACATAGCATGGGTAGTTCAATAGTCAATATACTGAGTATGTTGTGGTTCACAACATATTGTTGTGGACTTCACTAGTTCTCCTTCAAATATGTCTGACCACTGTTGCCAACATTCATGTCTAAAAACCAAATTCATAAAAACAGAACATATGCAAAAATAGAGCAAGTAAAGATCTCTAAACAATTATATAATGGAAATCCTAGTCTAAGTTGTATTGCTATCATCTAACAGAGTTAAAGCTTCAGCTAATTTAATGTTTACACTACTGAAAACAAATGCTAATGATAATCTATGAAGATGCTGACCTTTGTTGGGCGGTGGGCCCTTGCCACTTCAACAGGTCAGCTACTGAAGTCTACAGTAAGCTTGTCTTCAACCCACACATTACTCTCACTCAAATCTCAAAACATAACATCAAACTTTTGTTAACAACTCAAACCATATTCAATCATAAACAATCAAGACATGGAGATAAATGACGTTCTTCTATTAGTCTTCACTCAAAATATATTCTGCAATATCACACGCTGCTTCACATGTTGGTAATATGCTAACTCTCCTCTCTTCCACCATCCTTGCCACGACTATTTAATAGTCTTAGTCGTGAAACACAAGGAGGTGAAATGATTTGCAAATCAGTGAAATGTTTAAATTTAATTATTCGGTTACATCTTTTAGCTTCATCCTCATGACACGAAGTGCATGAGGATGAGGCAATCAACAAACTATTCTAACATAGCCTTTCTAAAGAAAATAAACATCCACCAATTGTCTTGGGAAATCTGGAGCTAAACTTGGTACATTCGGTTCTCTATATTGCTACCGGATCATGACAAGTAGATGGTACCGGATCACAACAGTGCGCAAATGGTGGTACCGGATCACGACAGTCCACGGCCGTTGGTACTGGATCGCAACAGATGATATTTTAGTACTGGATGCGTTTGGTACCGGATTCAGACAGTGGAAGTCTTGGTCCACAAGTACCGGATAATTGAGATGGTACAGGAAGGCTGGATATTTAGAGGTCAAAGATTATACATGGAAAATTGAAGCATTAGTACATTAAATATTTAATTCCTTAACTCAATAAATCACAAAATGCTTCCCAGTCATTCTAAGCTACATCATGTTTTTCATGTTTCATGCTTAAAGAAGGTGATTGGAACTAAGTGCCAAATTCAAACCAACCTTCCCGAGTTAGACGAAGAAGGATCCATTTGGCTACAACCACAAGCAGTTTTGGACCAATGTGAGCGTCGCCTGCATCAGAGAACCATCAAGGAAGTGTTAGTCCAGTGGAAAGATACAACTCCAGCAGATGCCACTTGGGAACCAACTACCATTTTGCAGCAATTTTCACATCTCAAGCCTTGAGGACAAGATTGTTTTTAAGGGGGAGGACATGTTAGGGTCCTAACCCACACATAGGTAGAACAATATATTCGGATGTAATAAAGTTCAATATTAATAATGCCTTGCAATAAAATAGAATTAGTCGAATGTAAGAAGACCTAATAGAAGCTTCCGCTTCTAGAAGGATCTTCCTTTAGATGCTTCTTTTGATATACATATTTAGTATAAATAGGAGTTGAGGGTATGAGAACCCTAGCTTGGATATTATTGTAATAGAGCTCTGCTCGACTGGAGGTTTCCCCCTCGAAGAGGCCCGTGAACATTGCTCTCAGAATCAAAGTGTTATTTCTGTTGTTATTCTTATATCATTTCAGTGTTATTGTGGTGATTGTTCTGGTTATATTGTTGTTATTTTGCCATTTCTAGCATTTTATTTCTGTTCTGCATACTTTTTATATCTGGTATATTACATAGACTATGCAGAACCCATGTATCAGAAACCGTGAATAACTAGGTTGTTCGAGCCTCGATAAATTAATGAGGGAAAGAAAGAAAAAAGACTAAGTGTCAAGAATGAATCTGAACTATGCATTGAGAAAAATATTAGATTTCCATCGTTTGTCAATGATCGGTGCCTGAAATCAGTCTCGCAGGATGAAGTTCGAAGAGAGAATGGCTTGCGGGAATAGAATCCGCAGAAAGAGTCCATGGAGATGGAATCTAATTCATCCACGGGTCACGAGCTATGAAGGAACCGAGAATCGACAGAGTGTGAACCCTGCTAGAAAATGTTGCAAGCGCAAGCCTGGGACCAACAAGAGCCATTGATGCTCAAAAGAACAGATCCAGATCATCAGATCCATTAGACCAAAGGACCTGCTAAGTAATGTGTCGGTTAAACACTGAGCAGGGTTAGGTAACCGAGAGGATTTGGATCATTGATCTCAGTCAATCTGAACCGTTAGAACTCACAGGAAGCATGTTGACATGGGATGTGAACTATGGGAAGATGTATGGGTGTGTTAAGCTCGAATAGGTCATGGGCACAAGCCTGAATGAGCAAGATGTGTTGGATCAACACCAAATGGATCCAGACCATTAGATCTGTCGAGCTAGTGGCCGAATAAATAACGTGTTGGTGTAGGAACCTAAATGGATCTTGGTTGTCAAACGACAAATTAGTCAGTGATCCGATCTTTCAGATGAGAAAGTTGCCTCGGAAGGGACCCGGAGTGTGCATGATGCCACATTAACATGTTGAGTGGATGTGCCATGTCAAGGGACACGTCAACAAGGGTAGGCATATCGGAAGCTGCCTCATTGCTAGTGACACATAGAGGGGGACATGTGTCCTCTAGTGGTAGAGTCAGGATGAGCTTGCAAACCCGAAGGCCGGTTAGAAGGCAGGTTCAGAAAGATCTGCGAGGTCGACGTGGTTGGAGATTCCCACAGGGAGAAATCTTGAAGGCGCGAGCCCAAGTGGGAGAGAACCCTCGATTTTTAGAAGAGATGGACCAACAAGATCTGAGTCGTTGATTTGGTCGTAGACCTTGTCAGTTGAAAATTGGTCAGAGCTTGTTGTGCTCATTAACTATCAAGCGGGTTGGGGATTCCAAAAATATTTGGGCCATCGGATTGGGAATTTTTCAGCTATTAGATATGTTCAGAAGGTCGTTTCCAGGAGGACACGTTTAGGAAGGTTCCATGATGGTGGAAACTGACTGGAGAAGTCCAATAGTGCTTTCAGACTTCAGATTTTCGAAGGTGTGAAAACACGTTGATTTGTCTCTTGAAAGAAAGGTCCAATAAGGGATGTTCGACAGTGTATCAGAGTTTGGACTTTATACAGGATCGTGAAGGTTTGCAACTCGAGTGTCCAATAGGGGTTTTCCAATGGAGGGTATTCTGATAGTGATGTGGGCATGAAAACTCGATGCCCTTTGTGTCTGATGGATGAATAACATGACACATCAGTTGGTAAGTGAGGGATAGACCCACGTGGATGCCAACACACCGATGACATGGAGTGGGTCCACATGGAGGTGACACAACACTAGTGACATCATAGTAGGAAATGCCCAAGGAATTTTAGAGGCATAACTTTCTGCGTGGAGCTCAATTTTGAGCATGATTATAGTCGTTGGAAATCTCTCAAAAAGGGAATAGAATTGACTCATAAGCTCAAGATCAAAGTTAGAGTAATGGATATATAAGAGGAAATTTTGACACCCCACCAACTTAAAGAAGGGTTAGGGGGTTAGGTGTGTTATATAATTAAATGTGTATGTGTGTGGAGGGGATGGGTTGAGCTTAATGGGGAACTCACAAGTAGATTCCCTTTTATATCAAAACTCTAATAAGGGACCCGTGTGTGGCCTCTTGTTAGGTTGAACAATTTACATACACATTTAAGCACATTAGATATCCATTTAACTCCATATATAACCCTATAAAAGTAATAGAATAACATGATTATAACTATGAAGTATCATTTTTCAAGATTAACTATGTCTTTAAAGTGGTTCATCTATAAACTATATTATATATGAATGGCATTCATCCAATTTTTGGCTCCATATTTGTTTTTGAATAATCGCCTTTGTTGATGTGGCATCTAGTTAACCTGACATGGCACATGGCTATGTTAATAGCCATAGGTGTCCTTTGTATCCAATCTGATATGTAATGTGGATGTTCAGAATCTGTTTAGTGAAACAAAATAATTCAAGCAAGAGTTATGCAAGCAGAATGACCTTTTTTTTTTTAAATAGAGGGCATATCCAAGCACCTCTTTTCCGAGTAGGGTAATGAATGCAATGTTGGTTTCTATTAGAGAATTTGTTCATCCGATGAACTCAAAATACACATTATAATAAACTAATGCAAATGAGTGGAATTGGCATGGTGTCACTTGCACAATAGTATTTCAGTTGTGTATTCCTATACTACAATTCAATCATGCAAGGAAAAAGCCCAACCATGATGGAGTGTCATTTCTTATAGGAATCCACTTGTAACTTAGTTTGATTCCAAATGTAAATGGAGTGCAATTTATTCTTTTGATCAATTTCAATAAAATTTTGAATAAAAAATATTATCATGGTTGTTTTGTGTTGATTTTGCTCATTTGTTTATACAAGCTTGATAGGTTTTTGATGATGCAATGGAATGATGGCGGTAGTCTAAACCGAAATGATTTTTTTCGACGATTTTTTCGGGGATATTTGTCCAAAATCTCATTAGAAATTGTTAGATTCATAGATTTGAGTAATTATTTCTATGTAATCCCAATACCTCAAGGGTTTTTCAGCCTAGTAAATTTATTTATGTATTTAAAAATGGATTTTAAATAACAAAAAATAATGATTTCGTACAAATTTATAGATTCCAGTGAAAAATACAATTTCGTAAAACAGTTAGAGAACATCCAAAAATAATATATTCACTATTTTTTTGAGTTGATTATAATACAAAGTTAAAAGACTCGATACAAAACCGAGAGCTTGGGATCAAATC
>ML825890.1:64664-77021 GCA_009831015.1 Picea engelmannii | reverse complement strand
ATTTGGTTACTTCATTCACCTGTAGATATTAATATGCTCAAGTTTGATTAAAATGAGAGAGCCTTTCCTCTTATTTATACTTTCATGTAGCTTCCTCAAGGGGTTACCTTTTAACCATCTTAACCCACTTTCCTTATTTTAGGGGGCTAAGCCACTTCTAACCACTTGTACACTTAGTAATTTCTCCATTAACTTTATTATTTAAATAATTTATTTTGTATTCACTTTGAGTATAGTACACTCATCACTTCACTTTATTATTTACCTTCTAAAATCTCTTAAACCAGTTTGACCTTTTGGGGCTTCTAGATGACTCATGAGGGTTATCCAACTTCACATGGCCATAAATATCTAACTGTGAGGAGTTATGTGTCATTCCACATGTTATCACATTTATTTGTAAGGGGGGTGTTTTCCTAAGAATTTGGCCCCTTGGCGAAGTAATCAAAGAAAATGGGCAAATAACCCACAAATCGACTTATATCCTAAGTCGAAGGTGCGATGTGACCTTTTCACGCGATGTAATAAGACACACACAGATCTGGGCGGTCAAGATTCGTGTGCCTCAGATCGATGGTCATCGATCTTATTGGGGCCTCAACATGCGTGGTCATTAAAAAATAGAGAGTGAGCAAGGAAGAAACCATGGTTTTTATGGAGGCTCTACGTGTCAGCCGGAGACACGCATCAGGCCTAAAAGTGGGAAAGAATGAAACCACTTTTCATAGCCTTGATATGCACATGTGCATCTAGCGCCCTATCCTGGATTGATAAGTGTCCTCCCCACAGTTTTCCCCCACTCCTTCTCTCTCCTCTGTCCGCCACATCTCCCACTCCACCTTTAGCTTTCGCCCCCTCACACCTGGCCTCCATTCATTGTCCCACCTGTCGCGTCTCCCCTCTCATATCGTGCCACCTTTCCCCACATCATCTCCATCCCAGTACACCATAGCTCCCGCTCGTGTGGCCCCTGCATTGTTCACATGG
This sequence comes from Picea engelmannii, assembly GCA_009831015.1. Lineage (NCBI taxonomy): Eukaryota > Viridiplantae > Streptophyta > Pinopsida > Pinales > Pinaceae > Picea > Picea engelmannii. The sequence goes on along the minus strand of ML825890.1, from coordinate 76,034 downwards.
TCATCTTCTGTTCGCCAATTTAGGCCTAGCGCGCCAATCACCCCATCAGTTTCCACGTCCTACAGGTTCAGAGTTAACTTGAGCCTTCCCATATCCCAATGAAGCAGTTATTAAGGTTGGTTGGTGTTGGTTGAATGTCATTTCTATCATAAATAGAAAGCACAGAAAAGGACTGTTAGTTAGTCAACTCATCAACAGGTCTGTTCTGAAGCTTATTTGCGTATGACCGAGGTTCACGTATGGACAGAGACTGCATGCACAGACTGTCAGGAAGCATGCAGACGCAATGCCTTCAATGCAACTCCTCGGATATGCTTCCGTGATTTTGTTTTCAGTATAAATACTCAATTCTCATATTTTTTTAGTGTTGATGGTTGAGCAAGGCTCCCAGATTGTAAAGTTTTAATGAAATCTCTGGTTATCTAGTTATGTATATGCATTTGAAACTTCTTGTTTAATGACAATCATCTTTCTTACTCCCTCTTGTTTCCCTCTGATGATGAAAGAGTTCATGATTAATTGATTCACTTGAATTATTGTGGTTGTATTATGATGAAAGATTGATTATAGTGTTGTTATAATCCCTTTCAGTTTCTTTGAGATTTAAATTCGAGAAGTTCTTGTGTTTAAATTGTTCCTCCTTGGGCTATTGAAAGATCTAATGTCCTCAACAAACCTCTACACTTTCTCACCAAAGTCTTCCTCCTACTCACCCTTACTACAACCTACTGTCTGAAGTTAAAACTAGGACTTCACCTGCTCATGCATATCAGTCCAGTTTTCTGAGTTAAGAAAATTTTTTCCTAAGACTGTGCCCATTCGACCCCTTTTTATAACCAACTTGTGACATACAAACTGATGGGTATCAGGCTTACCTCTACCGCAATCCAAGGGTGACTTTTGGTGCTAACATTTTTTCACCGCTGCCGGGGACAAAGTTGAAGATTTTTCCTGGGATTGAATGACAAACCTTATTGGTTTTGAAGGTGCATCAGAGCCCAATACATCATGATTTCAACTGTGCACCTAGCGACTCCACTGTGGTGACTCCATTAAGGTGGATCCACTGGCAACTCCATTGTTTCATTTTTGGCTTCTAGAGGAAGACACACAAGGTCTACCCCACAACTGCCTTTAGGAACACCTTAAGAAGACCCAAAGAAAATTATCAGAAAAGGAAAGGCCCTTATTGGAGGTACCTATGCTACTGAACTAGGTATTTCTAATGATTTTCAATATCTTCTTATAGGAACTCCAATTTCTGCATCTCATTCTAATGTTATACCTTATGTTGGAGTTCCCGAAATTTAAATTTTGGGAGTGTTCCTGTTGATTTTTATCCTCCTGATCTAGGATTGGAGGGATAAAGCCTTGTCACTCCTATATCCCCTAAAATTGTACCGTGGTTTAGACCCAATGCCTCAAAATATTTTCCTACCCCGAGCCTTACCACTTCTCCTCCTGTTAGAGCTATTGATTTCACAGAAAGGGAAACCTATGTTCCCCCAAGTATAGTATCATTTTATCCAAATCCTCTGTTGTTTCCCTTTACTCTTAGGAGCTCAGTTCCAGTCTCCCCTGTCCAAACCCCTTCTCCACCAACTTCGCCTCCACCCGCTATCCCTATGGCAGGTGTGAATCCCCATAGAAATAGAATGGATGCCATAGTGGTTGCAAGATATTCCCCCCTATTCATACCTCATCCAATGAATGCTCTCCCTATTGGAGATTACTTGAAATATATGCCTAAGTTCACTGGAGAAGAGGACATAACTGCAGAAAATAACCTTGCTTCCTTCTATAGTTATGCAGACAATCTAAATATTGAAAATGAAGATGTCTGGATGAGACTCTTTGTCCAGAGTGTTGATGGTGAGGTTAGGAAATGGTTTAGGTGATTGACCCCTTGATCCATTGTTGGGATTGAAGATTTAGATGATGTCTTCTTGAGGCAGTGGGGGGATACAAAATATTTTATGTATTATATCACAGAGTTTGGGTCCCTAAAGAGAAAAGAGAGGGAATCTGTCTCCAATTTCTCAAAAAATATTCAACAAAATGTACAATAATATCCCTGCTGAGATAAAGCCTATAGAAGCCTCTGCCAAAATTACTTATGCTAGTGCTTTGGACCCTGACTTCTACCTCCTGCTCAGAGAAAGAATAACTAATATCCTGGCTCATATGTAATATGCAGCCTTGGAAGTAGAATCCAATGTGTTTGCAGTTGAAAGACTCAGAAATAAAGCTGACAGGGATAGAGGAAGGGGGAGATCTAAGGCCTCAACCTCTAGTTCTTCTACATCCCACCCTCAAGTGGATGAACTGACCAAGATGGTGAAAACTCTATTTTCAAATATGGAAAGGATGAAGTTTGAAGGGAAGCAAGGTTATAAAGATGCTCAAAATGATGAAAGTAGAGGCAACTTCAGAAGACCAAATGATGCCCCTCAGGTACTTCTAAGAGAGCCCAAAAAGAGAGATAGAAATGATCAAAATATCCAGACTCCCCTTCAAAATAACCTTGTTATTGATGAGGAAAGGGAAGAAGAGGAGTTTGACCCTAAAGTTCATTGTATTGGAGACACCTCCCCATTTCCCCATTTAACGCAATCTGCATACAAGGAATCCCTCATGAACAGTCAAATAAATGAACTGAGTAAGGGGGAAAAGGAAAATAGTGGCCCCAAAAAATACAAACTCTGGTCTAAGAAGAAATAAGGAAAGTATGACATCCCTGAACAACCTTCCATAGCAGAGAATCCTACTAAAGACGCAACAAACAGCAGCAAAGAAAAGAAAACTCAGAATCCCCCACCAATAGCCAAAGACCTTGTCCCAGAGGTGAGAGAAATTTTGAAGCGCCCTTCCTCTTTTAATCCATGTTCCCCTTTCAGAGCTAGTCAAGCATGAACACTTCAAAATGTTCCTCTCTAAGATTTTGCATTCTGAGTCATCTTTCCATTCCACAAACTTGGTAAATCTCCAAGATGAGAAGCCAATAGTCATCTTAGGTCCCATGGTAGAAGATAGAGATGACTCATCCCCTCCCTTCTATACATCCATGAACATGCATGATAAGGTGTTTCATAATTTCTTGATGGACTTAGGGGCATCTCATAATATCATGCCCAAAATTGTCATGGAAGAACTAGGATTATAGATCACAAAATCTTATCATGATTTGTACTCTTTTGATTCAAGGAGGGTGCAATCTCTTGGGGTTATCAAAGATATAGTTGTGATCTTGTTTCAGTTGCCCATGAAAAGTGTGGTCATGGATATTGTGGTGGTTGATGTTCCTCCCAAGTTCGGCATGTTTTTTTCAGGATCTTGGATAAAAAGACTCAGAGGAACGTTACAGATGGACCTCATGTATGCCACTATTCTTGTGTTTGGAGGGGAACATAGAAGACTATATAGAGAATCCCAGTTGGCCTACATTGTAGTGATGAAGCAGACCCCACCAATAATCCTATCTTTTCCCTTAATATTGATTTTGGATCCATCTTATTGCAGCTCACTAATGTCCCTGAACCTCCTCTTGAGATCAGAAAGTCCATCACTCTTGGTGAAGATTCTCCTCCAATTACCTTTGTGTGGAAAATGTTTTTCTATGGAGCCTCTTCTAAGGATGTTGTTGGTGTTGGAGTGTTATTTGTTTCACCTTGTCATGAAACTATATCTCTTTCATACAAATTATATTTTGAAGCTACCAGCGATGTGGTAGAGTATGAAGCTCTTGTTTTAGGCTTAAGGGCTGCGAAGGATATGGGAATCAAGGAAATATTTATGTTTGGGGATGTAGAATTGATTGTTAATCAAATTAGAAATATGTATCAAGATAAGCATCCCATGATTTGAACCTATATAAATGAAGTTTGGGATCTGGTTGAAAAATTCTTCTTAGCCTTCAACATTTCATTTATTCCAAGAGAGGAAAATACTATTGCTTATTCTTTGGCCGTCTCAGCAAGCCAGTTCAGGGTCCTACTGCCACCTAAGCTCAGGTATGATGTTGAGATTAGATATAGGCCCTCTGTACCTAATAATATTAAGCATTGGAAGGTGTTCGAGGAAGATCTTGAAATCAGAATATTTCTTGAATCAGTTGATGAGTTCTATGAATTACACATTGATCAGGAGCATGATTATGAAGGTGACCCTCCCCCTGAAGTATTTTTGAATAAAATTGTTAATCACCATATTGTTCAGCTACCTAGCAACTCCATTCCAAAGGTATTAGTTCCTTTAGAAATATTTTTCAATGGGAACGATGTGCCAGTAAATTTTAAAGGCCCAACTGAGGATGTTGAGGTATCTGAATGCAATATTGGTACAAAGGAGGATCTAAAATTCATCAAGTTGTCAAGCAGCCTGTCAAGGGAGCAGAGGGCCCAGCATGCTGAATTATTAAAACAATTTGTTGATGTGTTTTATTGGACCTACGAAGACCTCAAAACATATGACACCAATTTCATTGAACACAAGATCCCACTGAAGGAGGAAGATAAATCATTTAGGCAGAAGTTGAGACAGATAAATCCTGTGTTACTGCCTATTATGGAAAGGGAGGTGAAGAAGATTTTGGATGCTCATATTATTGTTCCTTTGAGATATTCTGAGTGGGTATCTAACCTGGTCCCAATAAGAAAAAAGAGTGGAGAAATCAGACTCTGTGTCGACTTCAGAAATCTGAACATGATCTCTAGGAAGGATAATTACCCGCTGCCAAAGATGGAACACATATTGCAGAGGGTACCTGGTTCATCTAGGATTTCCATGATTGATTGATTTTCTGGCTACAATAAGATATTTATTTTTCCTAAAGATAGAGAAAAGACAACCTTCACCACTCCTTGGGGCACATTAATGTATGCCAAAATGCCCTTTGTATTAATGAATGCAGGAGCAACCTTTCAACGAGCTATGGATATCAACTTCATTGGGGAGAAGGATAAATATGTGGTCATATATATCGATGACATAACATTATTTTCCATATCTTAAAAAGAGCATTGTTATCATCTAAGGAAAGTCTTCTTGAAATGAAGAAGGTATGGTATTTCCCTAAATCCTAGGAAATATTTATTTTCCATGAAGGAGGGAAAATTGTTGGGACACATAGTATCAGCTGAAGGGTTCAAAATTGATTCAAGCAAGGTGGAATCTATTCAAAACTTGTCACTTCTTAGATCCAAAAAAGAAGTTCAATCCTTCCTAGGAAAAATTAATTTTATGAGAAGATTTGTTTCAAATTTTTTCGAATTGGTGAAGCATATCATAGTCATGCTCAGAAAGGGAAATGAAGTAAAATGGGTTGTTTAGTCCCGAGAATCCTTCAGCCAAATCAAGAAGGCATTGGTTGAGGCACCTATGCTTATCAGTCCTGATTATTCCAAGGATTTTCTTATTTTCTCTTTTGCTTCTTTTGATACGGTGGCAGTTGTTTTGTTGCAGAAGAATGTTGAGGGCTGGAGCAGGCAATTTCATTCTTCAATAAGACATTGAGGGATGCAGAGGTATAATATGACATCATGGAGAAACAATCCTATGCCCTGGTGAAATATCTCAAAGATTTCAGAGTCTATGTTTTGCATTCAAAAATCATTGCATACATTCCTTCAACTTCTGTGAAGGACATTCTCATCTAGCCTGACATAGATGGGAAAAGGAACAAGTGGATTGCCAAGATCCTTGAATTTGACCTGGAACTAAAACCCACCACACTAGTTAAAGGCAAAGGTTTAGCCAAGATGTTGGCTAAATCTAACTGCAAAACGTTGAGGGTTAACTTCATCAACACTTTCTCAAAAGGTCAGCAAGCTGAGTTTTCTAATAAAAATCCATAGGATATCCCTCCACTGGTAGAATGTACCTAGTACAAAGACATTATATTTTTGTCTACAAGAGTTGAGACCCCCTGATGGTATGGGAAGAAGCAAGGCAAGAGATTTAAAGCTCAAAGAAATCAAGTATTGTCTCATTGACCAGGTCTTGTATTGGAAATACCCTCTTGGTGTGCTTCTGTGATATCTAGACCCACAAGAAGTCAAAAAAATTATGTTTTATTTTCATAGCAGCCTATGTGGGGGACATCATTTCTGGAAGACCACAACCTACAAAATTCTTAGGGCTGGGTACTACTGGCCCACTCTATTCACTGATGTCTTTCTAAAATTTGGAAATTGTATCAAATGTCAGAAATTCTCTGGTAAGCAGTAGCTCAAGCCCCTGGCATTAAAGTTTGTGGTAGCTTCAGGACCCTTTCAGTAGTGGGGCCTAGACTTCATTGGTGAAATTCATCTTGATTCAAGTGGTCAACACAGGTGGATCTTAACTGCAACATATTATTTCACCAAGTGGATAGAAGCTATTCCCACAAGGAGTGCCTCTCACAAAGTGATCATTGGTTTTCTTGAAGATATTATGGAAAGGTTTGATTGTCCAAACAAAATCATCACTGATAACGCTACATCCTTCAAGGTTGAACCATTGATCCAGTTTTGTGAGCATTTCAAAATTTCACTAATCCACTCTACCCCCTACTACCCCCAAGGAAATGGATTAGCATAGTCCTCTAACAAGAGCCTGATAAAGATCATCAAAAGACTGTTAGAGGACAACCATAAGGCATGGGATTCAAATCTTAAGTTCGCTCTATGGGCTGATAGAGTGATGAAAAAGAGGTCTCTTTGTCTCTCTCCTTTCCATCTTGTATACGGAGCCGAAGAAGTTTTTCCCTCTCAACTCGCCTTGCTTGTAGCGAAATGCTTTCAATACTGCCAGGGTGAACCTGATGACATGAGCAGAAGGATTCTTCAGATATTCAAAGTGCAATAGACTATAGAGTAGTTGTTGGGCAAAGTGCATGAACGTTAACAGAAGATCAAGCAAGCCTTTGACAGAAAGGCGAGAAAAGAGGATTTCCAGCTGGGAGATCTAGTGCTTAAATGGGATGCGCCCAGACAGGATAGAGGCAAGCACAGAAAATTTTAAGCCTTGTGGATCGGGCCCTTCAAAATATCTGAGATAGGCCAAAATTACACTTACGGATTGTATAATTTGGAGGGTGATCAATTTTTTGGTGGCCCCGTGAATGGGAATTTTCTGAAGAAGTTCTTTATTTGAGCCTTGAGCGGCTTCTATGTCTTTGTAAATATTGTTTTTCTTTTTGTTTTTTTTAGAGTGACTCCACAACCCAACAACAAGGCACTGACAATGCAGAAGAGTTCTTGGCATCTCACAAGGATCAAGCCATCCCCCATGGAGCCTAGTGTTATCAAATTTATTTGTAAGGGGGGTGTTTTCATTAGAAGTTGGCCCCTTGGTGAAGTAATCAAAGAAAATGGGCAAATAACCCACAAATCAGCTTATATCCTAAGTTGAAGGTGTGATGTGACCCCTTTTGGCACGATGTAATAAGAAACACACAGATCTGGGTGGTTAAGATTGGTGCTCCTATGATCGATGTCGTCAATCATATTGGGGCCTCAACATGCGCGGTCATTAAAAAATATAGAGCGGTTCGGGAAGAAACCATGGTTTTTTTTTAGGCGCTACATGTCAGCCAGAGACACACATTGGGCCCAAAAGCGGGGAAGAATGACACCAATTTTTTCAGCCCTGATATGCACATGTGCATCTAGCGCCCTATCCCAGATTGACAAGTGTCTTCCCCACAACTATCCCCCACTCCTTCTCTCTCCTCTGTCCGCCACATCTCCTGCTCCCCTATAGCTTTCGCCCCCTCACACATGGCCTCCATTCACCGTCCCACCTATCGTGTCTCCCCTCTCATATCATGCCACCTCTCCCCACATCATCTCCATCCCAATCCACCTCATCTCTCGCTCGTGTGGCCCCTACGCTGTCCACATGGCTTTTTCCCATTTTCCATTTTAGGCTTGGTGTGTCAATCGCCCCATCAGCTACCACGTCCTATAGGTGTAGAGTTGACTTGAGCCTTCCCTGATCCCAATGAAGTAGTTATTAAGGTTGGTTGGTGGTGGTTGAACGTCGTTTTTGTCATAAATAGAAAGCATAGAAAAGGACTGTCAGTTAGTCGACTCATCAACAGGTCCATTCTGAAGCTCGTTTTCATATGACCGAGGTTCACTTCTGGATAGAGAATGAATGCACAGTCTGTTAGGAAGCATGCAGACATAATCCATTAAATGCAGCTCCTCGAATATGCTTCCATGATTTTATTTTGAGTATAAATAATCAGTTCTCATATTTTGTTAGTGTCAATGGTTGAGAAATTCTCCCTGATTGTAAAGTTTTAATGAACTCTCTAGTTATCGTGTTATTTATATGCATTTGAAACTTCTTGTTTAATAACAATCAACTTTCTTACTCCCTCTTATTTCCCTTTGATTTTGAAAGAGTTCATGATTGACTGATTCACTTGAATTATTGTGGTTGCATTATGATAAAAGATTGATTATAGTGTTGTTATAATCCCTTTCAGTTTCTTTGAGATTTACATTCGAGACATTCTTGTGTTTAAATTGTTCCTCCTTGGGTTGTTGAAAGATTTGATGTCCTCAACAGACCTCTACAATTTCTCACTGAAGTCTTCCTCCTACTCACCCTTACTACAACCTACTGTCTGAAGTTAAAACTAAGATTTCGCCTGCTCATGCATATCAGTCCAGTTTTTTGAGTTAAGACAATATTTTCCTAAGACTGCACCCATTCAACCCCTTTTTATAACCAACCTGTGACATACAAATCGATGGGTATCAGGCTTACCTCTGCCACAATCTAGGGGTGACTTGTGGTGCTAACACCACATACCATTGGAAATGGAATGACATGTACTATCCATCTAGAATATTCGTACCTGCAAATATATCAAAATTCATACCATTATACATCAAACAAACTTGGGTCCATTACTCAAACCTCTGTGCCACCAGAATTTCTCCAAGGGTTGAAATCAATCTAAAATATCACTCTCCAATGGTTGAAATCAATGACAACCAACAATCCATACCACCTATCCATCAACCTAAGCTAGTTGTCTGACAATATCCCCCTTTGGCATTGATGGATACACCAACATTGATGGAAACACTTAGTCATGATAACATTCATGCTTATACTCCTCATCAATGTTTCTATCTCTCGCCCTTTGACATCAATGGCGAAGGGTATCTCCCTTTCGGTTTGCGCCCCCTGACTAAACTCTCATTGGGATTCTCCCCCTGTCTACATGCCTCTGTGCTATATCTCCAAGGATTTCTATCCTACATCTGATAAATTTCTCCCCTTTTTCATCAATGGAAAATGTATCTTTTCATCTGGGGATGCTCCCCCTAACTGAACTATCCTTGGGGATACTCCCCCTTACTGGAATCTTCCTAAAACTAATCCCCCAACATGAACTGTCCTCTTTATGGTGCTTCCTCATGTAAATCTAAGAAATATAAGATAATCATTCAAAAGAATTCATTTTGGAGTAGAAATTACTCTGAGTCTCTTGCGAAAATACTCAAAGGCTTCCCTTGGAAGTGGTTTTGTAAAGATGTCTTCCACTTGTTCTTTTGTGCCCACATATTCAACTCTGATGTTCTTCTCTGCAACCTGTTCCCATATAAAGTGATACTTTATTGGAATGTTCTTCTTCCTTGAGTGCATCACCAGGTTCTTTGAGATATTGATGGCTCTTGTATTATCACAATAGATTGGAATGGGCTCATCATGCTCAACCTGTATATCTATCAAAGTTTGTTTCATCCATAGAACTTGAGTACAACATCCTGTTATTGAAATATACTCTATTTCGGATGTAGATAAAGATACTGATGATTGTTTCTTTCTTAGCCAAGATACTAAACACTCACCTAAGTAGAACGATGTTCCACTTGGCACTGGTGCTTCATCGGTCATCAATGCAATCTGCCCAATCTGCATTTGTGTAGGAAATAAGTGATAGATCCTTTCCTTTTGGATACCATAATCCAATCTCTTTTGTTCCTTTTATATATCTGAAAATCCTCTTTACTTCTAAGACATGTGATTCATTTGGTTCTGCTTGAAATTGTGCCACCTGTCCAACTGCCTGCATTACATCTGGTCTAGATTTTTTCATATATAGTAGGCTACCAATCATTGACCTATACTTTCGTTGGTCTGTAGACTTTGAATCATCATCTTTTCTCAACTTGCAACTGGTTTGCATAGGAGTGATAACTGGTTTGCAATCTTCAATTCTAACCTCTTTAACATTTATCTGATATACTTAGTTTGAGAAATAAAAATTCCTTGGTTTCTTTGACATATCTGAAGACCTAGAAAGAAGGATAGTTCTCCAAGTAATGAAATTTGAAATTCATTATGCATATCCTTTGCAAACTTTTGTCTTAAGATGTCATTAGTACTACAAAAAACAATATCATCAACATAAATTTCAATTAATAAAATACTACCTTGAGTTACCTTGATGTAGAGGTTGTTGTTTTCATTTCCTTTCCATAGTTCATAGGGAGTTTTTTCATTGTTGTTTCTGAGCATTACTCTATTTTGAATGTGAATTGTTGTATGCACTGCATGTGTCCAAAAAATATCTGTCAATTTGGAATCCATTAGCATTGTTTGAGCCATTTCCTGTGTAATTATCATCCATTATGATAATGTTCCTTTGTCTTTGAACCACTCTTTTATCCAATCTATTAATCCATGCTCTCGTCCATACTGTCCAAGACTCTACTTGTGAAACTATCCATAGTGCTGACCCATTTATCACTATATGATCATGAAGTCTTGTTTAACCCATCAAATTGTACTTCTGCTAACTAACTGCTCTGGATTTGTCTTCTCAAGCTCTGAAAACTACTCGAAGGATGGTTCTTTGGCATGTCACAACTATCGCATAGAATCCCCCTGTATAATATTCATATTACCTGGGAGTCTCTAAGTCGGATGGCTCAGAACAATTCCTGCTCTGATGTGTATTCATCATCATATTCATTGGTAGATTCATCATCATTTTCATTGGTAGATTCATCATCTCTCTGAGCTCCGAATTCTTTCTTTCTATCTATGGATTCATCTTTCACTATAATTCTTGAAAGTAGAATCTCTTGAACCTGTTCCTTATTTACCTATCCTTCTTGTCTTTCAGTTATTTTTCAAACCTTTCTGTATCTAACATCTTTCTTTTTCTCTATAGAATTTTCTTCATCTCGTTTTATTGCCAATATTGCGATCTCTAGGATCTGGCCTTTGTTAACCTGTTCTTCATGTTTTATTATCCATACTTTCTTATATCTAATATCAGTGTTCTCTTTCATGGAAGTATCGATCATGCTTCTACAAATAGCTATGTGTCCATAGTTATGACATTTGTAACATTCAATGTTA
>ML825890.1:39788-64564 GCA_009831015.1 Picea engelmannii | reverse complement strand
CGAAAGGGAGATACCCTTCGCCATTGATGTCAAAGGGCGAGAGATAGAAACATTGATGAGGAGTATAAGCATGAATGTTATCATGACTAAGTGTTTCCATCAATGTTGGTGTATCCATCAATGCCAAAGGGGGATATTGTCAGACAACTAGCTTAGGTTGATGGATAGGTGGTATGGATTGTTGGTTGTCATTGATTTCAACCATTGGAGAGTGATATTTTAGATTGATTTCAACCCTTGGAGAAATTCTGGTGGCACAGAGGTTTGAGTAATGGACCCAAGTTTGTTTGATGTATAATGGTATGAATTTTGATATATTTGCAGGTACGAATATTCTAGATGGATAGTACATGTCATTCCATTTCCAATGGTATGTGGTGTTAGCACCACAAGTCACCCCTAGATTGTGGCAGAGGTAAGCCTGATACCCATCGATTTGTATGTCACAGGTTGGTTATAAAAAGGGGTTGAATGGGTGCAGTCTTAGGAAAATATTGTCTTAACTCAAAAAACTGGACTGATATGCATGAGCAGGCGAAATCTTAGTTTTAACTTCAGACAGTAGGTTGTAGTAAGGGTGAGTAGGAGGAAGACTTCAGTGAGAAATTGTAGAGGTCTGTTGAGGACATCAAATCTTTCAACAACCCAAGGAGGAACAATTTAAACACAAGAATGTCTCGAATGTAAATCTCAAAGAAACTGAAAGGGATTATAACAACACTATAATCAATCTTTTATCATAATGCAACCACAATAATTCAAGTGAATCAGTCAATCATGAACTCTTTCAAAATCAAAGGGAAATAAGAGGGAGTAAGAAAGTTGATTGTTATTAAACAAGAAGTTTCAAATGCATATAAATAACACGATAACTAGAGAGTTCATTAAAACTTTACAATCAGGGAGAATTTCTCAACCATTGACACTAACAAAATATGAGAACTGATTATTTATACTCAAAATAAAATCATGGAAGCATATTCGAGGAGCTGCATTTAATGGATTATGTCTGCATGCTTCCTAACAGACTGTGCATTCATTCTCTATCCAGAAGTGAACCTCGGTCATATGAAAACGAGCTTCAGAATGGACCTGTTGATGAGTCGACTAACTGACAGTCCTTTTCTATGCTTTCTATTTATGACAAAAACGACGTTCAACCACCACCAACCAACCTTAATAACTACTTCATTGGGATCAGGGAAGGCTCAAGTCAACTCTACACCTATAGGACGTGGTAGCTGATGGGGCGATTGACACACCAAGCCTAAAATGGAAAATGGGAAAAAGCCATGTGGACAGCGTAGGGGCCACACGAGCGAGAGATGAGGTGGATTGGGATGGAGATGATGTGGGGAGAGGTGGCATGATATGAGAGGGGAGACACGATAGGTGGGACGGTGAATGGAGGCCATGTGTGAGGGGGCGAAAGCTATAGGGGAGCAGGAGATGTGGCGGACAGAGGAGAGAGAAGGAGTGGGGGATAGTTGTGGGGAAGACACTTGTCAATCTGGGATAGGGCGCTAGATGCACATGTGCATATCAGGGCTGAAAAAATTGGTGTCATTCTTCCCCGCTTTTGGGCCCAATGTGTGTCTCTGGCTGACATGTAGCGCCTAAAAAAAAACCATGGTTTCTTCCCGAACCGCTCTATATTTTTTAATGACCGCGCATGTTGAGGCCCCAATATGATTGACGACATCGATCATAGGAGCACCAATCTTAACCACCCAGATCTGTGTGTTTCTTATTACATCGTGCCAAAAGGGGTCACATCACACCTTCAACTTAGGATATAAGCTGATTTGTGGGTTATTTGCCCATTTTCTTTGATTACTTCACCAAGGGGCCAACTTCTAATGAAAACACCCCCCTTACAAATAAATTTGATAACACTAGGCTCCATGGGGGATGGCTTGATCCTTGTGAGATGCCAAGAACTCTTCTGCATTGTCAGTGCCTTGTTGTTGGGTTGTGGAGTCACTCTAAAAAAAACAAAAAGAAAAACAATATTTACAAAGACATAGAAGCCGCTCAAGGCTCAAATAAAGAACTTCTTCAGAAAATTCCCATTCACGGGGCCACCAAAAAATTGATCACCCTCCAAATTATACAATCCGTAAGTGTAATTTTGGCCTATCTCAGATATTTTGAAGGGCCCGATCCACAAGGCTTAAAATTTTCTGTGCTTGCCTCTATCCTGTCTGGGCGCATCCCATTTAAGCACTAGATCTCCCAGCTGGAAATCCTCTTTTCTCGCCTTTCTGTCAAAGGCTTGCTTGATCTTCTGTTAACGTTCATGCACTTTGCCCAACAACTACTCTATAGTCTATTGCACTTTGAATATCTGAAGAATCCTTCTGCTCATGTCATCAGGTTCACCCTGGCAGTATTGAAAGCATTTCGCTACAAGCAAGGCGAGTTGAGAGGGAAAAACTTCTTCGGCTCCGTATACAAGATGGAAAGGAGAGAGACAAAGAGACCTCTTTTTCATCACTCTATCAGCCCATAGAGCGAACTTAAGATTTGAATCCCATGCCTTATGGTTGTCCTCTAACAGTCTTTTGATGATCTTTATCAGGCTCTTGTTAGAGGACTATGCTAATCCATTTCCTTGGGGGTAGTAGGGGGTAGAGTGGATTAGTGAAATTTTGAAATGCTCACAAAACTGGATCAATGGTTCAACCTTGAAGGATGTAGCGTTATCAGTGATGATTTTGTTTGGACAATCAAACCTTTCCATAATATCTTCAAGAAAACCAATGATCACTTTGTGAGAGGCACTCCTTGTGGGAATAGCTTCTATCCACTTGGTGAAATAATATGTTGCAGTTAAGATCCACCTGTGTTGACCACTTGAATCAAGATGAATTTCACCAATGAAGTCTAGGCCCCACTACTGAAAGGGTCCTGAAGCTACCACAAACTTTAATGCCAGGGGCTTGAGCTACTGCTTACCAGAGAATTTCTGACATTTGATACAATTTCCAAATTTTAGAAAGACATCAGTGAATAGAGTGGGCCAGTAGTACCCAGCCCTAAGAATTTTGTAGGTTGTGGTCTTCCAGAAATGATGTCCCCCACATAGGCTGCTATGAAAATAAAACATAATTTTTTTGACTTCTTGTGGGTCTAGATATCACAGAAGCACACCAAGAGGGTATTTCCAATACAAGACCTGGTCAATGAGACAATACTTGATTTCTTTGAGCTTTAAATCTCTTGCCTTGCTTCTTCCCATACCATCAGGGGGTCTCAACTCTTGTAGACAAAAATATAATGTCTTTGTACTAGGTACATTCTACCAGTGGAGGGATATCCTATGGATTTTTATTAGAAAACTCAGCTTGCTGACCTTTTGAGAAAGTGTTGATGAAGTTAACCCTCAACGTTTTGCAGTTAGATTTAGCCAACATCTTGGCTAAACCTTTGCCTTTAACTAGTGTGGTGGGTTTTAGTTCCAGGTCAAATTCAAGGATCTTGGCAATCCACTTGTTCCTTTTCCCATCTATGTCAGGCTAGATGAGAATGTCCTTCACAGAAGTTGAAGGAATGTATGCAATGATTTTTGAATGCAAAACATAGACTCTGAAATCTTTGAGATATTTCACCAGGGCATAGGATTGTTTCTCCATGATGTCATATTATACCTCTGCATCCCTCAATGTCTTATTGAAGAATGAAATTGCCTGCTCCAGCCCTCAACATTCTTCTGCAACAAAACAACTGCCACCGTATCAAAAGAAGCAAAAGAGAAAATAAGAAAATCCTTGGAATAATCAGGACTGATAAGCATAGGTGCCTCAACCAATGCCTTCTTGATTTGGCTGAAGGATTCTCGGGACTAAACAACCCATTTTACTTCATTTCCCTTTCTGAGCATGACTATGATATGCTTCACCAATTCGAAAAAATTTGAAACAAATCTTCTCATAAAATTAATTTTTCCTAGGAAGGATTGAACTTCTTTTTTGGATCTAAGAAGTGACAAGTTTTGAATAGATTCCACCTTGCTTGAATCAATTTTGAACCCTTCAGCTGATACTATGTGTCCCAACAATTTTCCCTCCTTCATGGAAAATAAATATTTCCTAGGATTTAGGGAAATACCATACCTTCTTCATTTCAAGAAGACTTTCCTTAGATGATAACAATGCTCTTTTTAAGATATGGAAAATAATGTTATGTCATCGATATATATGACCACATATTTATCCTTCTCCCCAATGAAGTTGATATCCATAGCTCGTTGAAAGGTTGCTCCTGCATTCATTAATACAAAGGGCATTTTGGCATACATTAATGTGCCCCAAGGAGTGGTGAAGGTTGTCTTTTCTCTATCTTTAGGAAAAATAAATATCTTATTGTAGCCAGAAAATCAATCAATCATGGAAATCCTAGATGAACCAGGTACCCTCTGCAATATGTGTTCCATCTTTGGCAGCGGGTAATTATCCTTCCTAGAGATCATGTTCAGATTTCTGAAGTCGACACAGAGTCTGATTTCTCCACTCTTTTTTCTTATTGGGACCAGGTTAGATACCCACTCAGAATATCTCAAAGGAACAATAATATGAGCATCCAAAATCTTCTTCACCTCCCTTTCCATAATAGGCAGTAACACAGGATTTATCTGTCTCAACTTCTGCCTAAATGATTTATCTTCCTCCTTCAGTGGGATCTTGTGTTCAATGAAATTGGTGTCATATGTTTTGAGGTCTTCGTAGGTCCAATAAAACACATCAACAAATTGTTTTAATAATTCAGCATGCTGGGCCCTCTGCTCCCTTGACAGGCTGCTTGACAACTTGATGAATTTTAGATCCTCCTTTGTACCAATATTGCATTCAGATACCTCAACATCCTCAGTTGGGCCTTTAAAATTTACTGGCACATCGTTCCCATTGAAAAATATTTCTAAAGGAACTAATACCTTTGGAATGGAGTTGCTAGGTAGCTGAACAATATGGTGATTAACAATTTTATTCAAAAATACTTCAGGGGGAGGGTCACCTTCATAATCATGCTCCTGATCAATGTGTAATTCATAGAACTCATCAACTGATTCAAGAAATATTCTGATTTCAAGATCTTCCTCGAACACCTTCCAATGCTTAATATTATTAGGTACAGAGGGCCTATATCTAATCTCAACATCATACCTGAGCTTAGGTGGCAGTAGGACCCTGAACTGGCTTGCTGAGACGGCCAAAGAATAAGCAATAGTATTTTCCTCTCTTGGAATAAATGAAATGTTGAAGGCTAAGAAGAATTTTTCAACCAGATCCCAAACTTCATTTATATAGGTTCAAATCATGGGATGCTTATCTTGATACATATTTCTAATTTGATTAACAATCAATTCTACATCCCCAAACATAAATATTTCCTTGATTCCCATATCCTTCGCAGCCCTTAAGCCTAAAACAAGAGCTTCATACTCTACCACATCGCTGGTAGCTTCAAAATATAATTTGTATGAAAGAGATATAGTTTCATGACAAGGTGAAACAAATAACACTCCAACACCAACAACATCCTTAGAAGAGGCTCCATAGAAAAACATTTTCCACACAAAGGTAATTGGAGGAGAATCTTCACCAAGAGTGATGGACTTTCTGATCTCAAGAGGAGGTTCAGGGACATTAGTGAGCTGCAATAAGATGGATCCAAAATCAATATTAAGGGAAAAGATAGGATTATTGGTGGGGTCTGCTTCATCACTACAATGTAGGCCAACTGGGATTCTCTATATAGTCTTCTATGTTCCCCTCCAAACACAAGAATAGTGGCATACATGAGGTCCATCTGTAACGTTCCTCTGAGTCTTTTTATCCAAGATCCTGAAAAAAACATGCCGAACTTGGGAGGAACATCAACCACCACAATATCCATGACCACACTTTTCATGGGCAACTGAAACAAGATCACAACTATATCTTTGATAACCCCAAGAGATTGCACCCTCCTTGAATCAAAAGAGTACAAATCATGATAAGATTTTGTGATCTATAATCCTAGTTCTTCCATGACAATTTTGGGCATGATATTATGAGATGCCCCTAAGTCCATCAAGAAATTATGAAACACCTTATCATGCATGTTCATGGATGTATAGAAGGGAGGGGATGAGTCATCTCTATCTTCTACCATGGGACCTAAGATGACTATTGGCTTCTCATCTTGGAGATTTACCAAGTTTGTGGAATGGAAAGATGACTCAGAATGCAAAATCTTAGAGAGGAACATTTTGAAGTGTTCATGCTTGACTAGCTCTGAAAGGGGAACATGGATTAAAAGAGGAAGGGCGCTTCAAAATTTCTCTCACCTCTGGGACAAGGTCTTTGGCTATTGGTGGGGGATTCTGAGTTTTCTTTTCTTTGCTGCTGTTTGTTGCGTCTTTAGTAGGATTCTCTGCTATGGAAGGTTGTTCAGGGATGTCATACTTTCCTTATTTCTTCTTAGACCAGAGTTTGTATTTTTTGGGGCCACTATTTTCCTTTTCCCCCTTACTCAGTTCATTTATTTGACTGTTCATGAGGGATTCCTTGTATGCAGATTGCGTTAAATGGGGAAATGGGGAGGTGTCTCCAATACAATGAACTTTAGGGTCAAACTCCTCTTCTTCCCTTTCCTCATCAATAACAAGGTTATTTTGAAGGGGAGTCTGGATATTTTGATCATTTCTATCTCTCTTTTTGGGCTCTCTTAGAAGTACCTGAGGGGCATCATTTGGTCTTCTGAAGTTGCCTCTACTTTCATCATTTTGAGCATCTTTATAACCTTGCTTCCCTTCAAACTTCATCCTTTCCATATTTGAAAATAGAGTTTTCACCATCTTGGTCAGTTCATCCACTTGAGGGTGGGATGTAGAAGAACTAGAGGTTGAGGCCTTAGATCTCCCCCTTCCTCTATCCCTGTCAGCTTTATTTCTGAGTCTTTCAACTGCAAACACATTGGATTCTACTTCCAAGGCTGCATATTACATATGAGCCAGGATATTAGTTATTCTTTCTCTGAGCAGGAGGTAGAAGTCAGGGTCCAAAGCACTAGCATAAGTAATTTTGGCAGAGGCTTCTATAGGCTTTATCTCAGCAGGGATATTATTGTACATTTTGTTGAATATTTTTTGAGAAATTGGAGACAGATTCCCTCTCTTTTCTCTTTAGGGACCCAAACTCTGTGATATAATACATAAAATATTTTGTATCCCCCCACTGCCTCAAGAAGACATCATCTAAATCTTCAATCCCAACAATGGATCAAGGGGTCAATCACCTAAACCATTTCCTAACCTCACCATCAACACTCTGGACAAAGAGTCTCATCCAGACATCTTCATTTTCAATATTTAGATTGTCTGCATAACTATAGAAGGAAGCAAGGTTATTTTCTGCAGTTATGTCCTCTTCTCCAGTGAACTTAGGCATATATTTCAAGTAATCTCCAATAGGGAGAGCATTCATTGGATGAGGTATGAATAGGGGGGAATATCTTGCAACCACTATGGCATCCATTCTATTTCTATGGGGATTCACACCTGCCATAGGGATAGCGGGTGGAGGCGAAGTTGGTGGAGAAGGGGTTTGGACAGGGGAGACTGGAACTGAGCTCCTAAGAGTAAAGGGAAACAACAGAGGATTTGGATAAAATGATACTATACTTGGGGGAACATAGGTTTCCCTTTCTGTGAAATCAATAGCTCTAACAGGAGGAGAAGTGGTAAGGCTCGGGGTAGGAAAATATTTTGAGGCATTGGGTCTAAACCACGGTACAATTTTAGGGGATATAGGAGTGACAAGGCTTTATCCCTCCAATCCTAGATCAGGAGGATAAAAATCAACAGGAACACTCCCAAAATTTAAATTTCGGGAACTCCAACATAAGGTATAACATTAGAATGAGATGCAGAAATTGGAGTTCCTATAAGAAGATATTGAAAATCATTAGAAATACCTAGTTCAGTAGCATAGGTACCTCCAATAAGGGCCTTTCCTTTTCTGATAATTTTCTTTGGGTCTTCTTAAGGTGTTCCTAAAGGCAGTTGTGGGGTAGACCTTGTGTGTCTTCCTCTAGAAGCCAAAAATGAAACAATGGAGTTGCCAGTGGATCCACCTTAATGGAGTCACCACAGTGGAGTCGCTAGGTGCACAGTTGAAATCATGATGTATTGGGCTCTGATGCACCTTCAAAACCAATAAGGTTTGTCATTCAATCCCAGGAAAAATCTTCAACTTTGTCCCCGGCAGCGGTGAAAAAATGTTAGCACCAAAAGTCACCCTTGGATTGCGGTAGAGGTAAGCCTGATACCCATCAGTTTGTATGTCACAAGTTGGTTATAAAAAGGGGTCGAATGGGCACAGTCTTAGGAAAAAATTTTCTTAACTCAGAAAACTGGACTGATATGCATGAGCAGGTGAAGTCCTAGTTTTAACTTCAGACAGTAGGTTGTAGTAAGGGTGAGTAGGAGGAAGACTTTGGTGAGAAAGTGTAGAGGTTTGTTGAGGACATTAGATCTTTCAATAGCCCAAGGAGGAACAATTTAAACACAAGAACTTCTCGAATTTAAATCTCAAAGAAACTGAAAGGGATTATAACAACACTATAATCAATCTTTCATCATAATACAACCACAATAATTCAAGTGAATCAATTAATCATGAACTCTTTCATCATCAGAGGGAAACAAGAGGGAGTAAGAAAGATGATTGTCATTAAACAAGAAGTTTCAAATGCATATACATAACTAGATAACCAGAGATTTCATTAAAACTTTACAATCTGGGAGCCTTGCTCAACCATCAACACTAAAAAAATATGAGAATTGAGTATTTATACTGAAAACAAAATCACGGAAGCATATCCGAGGAGTTGCATTGAAGGCATTGCGTCTGCATGCTTCCTGACAGTCTGTGCATGCAGTCTCTGTCCATACGTGAACCTCGGTCATACGCAAATAAGCTTCAGAACAGACCTGTTGATGAGTTGACTAACTAACAGTCCTTTTCTGTGCTTTCTATTTATGATAGAAATGACATTCAACCAACACCAACCAACCTTAATAACTGCTTCATTGGGATATGGGAAGGCTCAAGTTAACTCTGAACCTGTAGGACGTGGAAACTGATGGGGTGATTGGCGCGCTAGGCCTAAATTGGCGAACAGAAGATGACCATGTGAACAATGCAGGGGCCACACGAGCGGGAGCTATGGTGTACTGGGATGGAGATGATGTGGGGAAAGGTGGCACGATATGAGAGGGGAGACGCGACAGGTGGGACAATGAATGGAGGCCAGGTGTGAGGGGGCGAAAGCTAAAGGTGGAGTGGGAGATGTGGCGGACAGAGGAGAGAGAAGGAGTGGGGGAAAACTGTGGGGAGGACACTTATCAATCCAGGATAGGGCGCTAGATGCACATGTGCATATCAAGGCTATGAAAAGTGGTTTCATTCTTTCCCACTTTTAGGCCTGATGCGTGTCTCCGGCTGACACGTAGAGCCTCCATAAAAACCATGGTTTCTTCCTTGCTCACTCTCTATTTTTTAATGACCACGCATGTTGAGGCCCCAATAAGATCGATGACCATCGATCTGAGGCACACGAATCTTGACCGCCCAGATCTGTGTGTGTCTTATTACATCGCGTGAAAAGGTCACATCGCACCTTCGACTTAGGATATAAGTCGATTTGTGGGTTATTTGCCCATTTTCTTTGATTACTTCGCCAAGGGGCCAAATTCTTAGGAAAACACCCCCCTTACAAATAAATGTGATAACATGTGGAATGACACATAACTCCTCACAGTTAGATATTTATGGCCATGTGAAGTTGGATAACCCTCATGAGTCATCTAGAAGCCCCAAAAGGTCAAACTGGTTTAAGAGATTTTAGAAGGTAAATAATAAAGTGAAGTGATGAGTGTACTATACTCAAAGTGAATACAAAATAAATTATTTAAATAATAAAGTTAATGGAGAAATTACTAAGTGTACAAGTGGTTAGAAGTGGCTTAGCCCCCTAAAATAAGGAAAGTGGGTTAAGATGGTTAAAAGGTAACCCCTTGAGGAAGCTACATGAAAGTATAAATAAGAGGAAAGGCTCTCTCATTTTAATCAAACTTGAGCATATTAATATCTACAGGTGAATGAAGTAACCAAATTATATCTAAGCCAAATTTCATAGGGAAGGTGAAGTAAAGAAGGTCGAAATTCAAGGGAGGATAATTTTTTTTGATGATCCTTTCTAAGGTATATTATTTATAGGTCATCTCACCATTTTCACAATAATTTTTTTTATATAATGATTCAGACCATGAAATTGGGCATCCATTGAGGAAAAGTATCCAAGTAGATGTGGTATAAATTTCATATTGTGGGTCATTGTATTTCTTGAGTTACACTCCATGGAAAATAGTGTTTGTGGCTAGTCCTGAAACTAGTCTAAAATAGGTGTTTCGTGTAAAATCGTCATAAATTCTTCATAAAATATCCAAATTTAGTAAGTCCAAATGTGTTGGTTAGAGTAAAGTATGTAGTATTATGTGTACAATTTTCAGATCCATACAACAAATATTCTGTGTGGGGCACACTCTACATGTTCACTCTCTAGAATAAGACAGAATTCAACAAGGTATGCCATTTTTTCTATAACTCCTTTTCTAAGAGTTTCTAAGTAGTGACACATGGAGGAATTGCATAAAACACACTGAAGAACATTGTATACTATTTTTCAGATATTTATTCATTACAAATACACAATTATGATTATTTCAAGTTAGGGCTATTGACTAATCCAAAACTAGACATGTGAGACTAAAGTAAAGTTTGATGAAAATGCTACTATCTTGTTGTTAAATTTGAGGAAGGTATTAGAAAAACAGGACCGTGGAGCAATAAAATAAAAAAAATGCGGAAATAAAACACAGAAGATACACAATACAATAGAGACACAGATTTACGTGGTTCACCCAGTGTGGGCTACGTCCACCAAAGAGATTGCTAGGTCCTTCCTTTATTATTATCCAACATATGAAGGGATACAACCTACAACAAACCCACTGTAACTTCCTCTTCTTTCTCTCACAGTCTCCTATCTCAAAATACAATATTCTCCATCCACCATAGCCGCAATACATTTCCCTCATAAAAGAGGGTTGCCTTCTAGGGAAACAACCCTAACATAATTTCTACCATTAGATCTGTGACCTTATAATGAATGGTCCAGATTTACAATGAAATTACAATATACATTTACAAGGCAATTTTTTCTTCGGGGGCTTTGCCCCCGAACACCCATTAGGGGATGCTGCCCCTGAACCCCTACTGGGGGGCCGCTTGCCTCTAGACGTCGTAGAGGGGGTACCCCCCCTCTGCACTCCCCCACATGGAAGAGTGTACATACTTCTGGGGTGTAAATACTTCAGGGGTATAAACACAATTGAAAGTAAAAGACCTCTGAATCAGGAAGATAATTAGGCTCGAAAACCAATAATATCCCACTTGGAGACTGATCTCAACAACTCCACCACTGCTGTATATGATGGACTCTGAACCTTCTTTGACCTGACAAATTTCTCATCTTCATATTCATTCTTGAAGATCAACTGAAACTGAGCAGGAACTCAGTTTCTCCCTGGTTACTCCCTTTGTTAACATGTCTGTAGGATTCTGGCTAGTGTGTATCTTTTCCAACTTCAAATGTCCATCTTCCAAGGATGATCGTATGAAGTGGTACATCAACTGTATATGCTTAGTCTTCGAATGGAAGGCTTATTTCTTTGCAAGATGAATGGTACTCTCACTGTCACAGTACAACCTGCTATTCTCTTGCTTATTTCCCAATTCCTCCATAAACCTTTGTAACCAAATCATCTCTTTGCTATCCTCTATAGCAGCAACATACTCTGCCTCTGTTGTTGAAAGTGCAACAACCTTTTGCAGTTTCGAAATCCAACTTACTGTTGTTCCACCTATAGTAAAAACATACCCTGTGGTACTCCTCCTGTTATCTTTATCACCTACCATATCTGAATCAACATATCCCTATAGAAAAGTGTTTGAATCTCCAAAACATAATGCATGAGTAGTAGTACCTCTCAAATACCTGAGAATCCACTTTACTGCCTCTCAATGTTATTTACCTGGATTGTTCATATACCTGCTCACAAATCCCACTGCATGTGCAATATCTAGTCTTGTGCAAACCATTGCATACATCAAGCTACCAACTACTGATGAATAAGGGACCCTGGACATGTATTCTATCTCCTCCTATGTCTTGGGACACATTTCCTTAATTAATTTGAAATGGCTAGCCAAAGGTGTACTAACTGGTTTTGCATTCTGCATTCTAAACCTCTCCAACACCTTCTATGTGTACTCACCTTGAGACAATGTCAGTTTGCGATTTTTCCCGTCTCTTGTTATTCTCATACCAAGGATTTTCTTTGCAGCACCCAAATCCTTCATCGCAAATGAATTGGCAAATTTCTTCTTGAGAACATTTATATCCTGCATATTAGACCCTGCAACAAGCATGTCATCTACATACAATAGCAAGATAATAAAGATTCCATTTTCTAGCTTTTTAAAATAAATACAGTGATCAAAG
Source organism: Picea engelmannii (assembly GCA_009831015.1). Lineage (NCBI taxonomy): Eukaryota > Viridiplantae > Streptophyta > Pinopsida > Pinales > Pinaceae > Picea > Picea engelmannii. Next base: position 51,955 of record ML825890.1, on the reverse strand, counting down.
TGACATCTACTATAACCCTATTCTGTCATAAACCTATCAAACTTCAGATACCACTTCCTTGGAGCTTTATTTAGGCCATATAAGATCTTCTTCAACCTGCATACCAAATTCTCCTTCCCTTTGACCTCATACCCCTGTGGCTGCTGCATATAAATATTTTCCTCCAAATCCCCATGGAGAAAAGTTGTTTTTACATCTAATTGTTCAATATGAAAATTTTCTATTGCCACAAGACTTAAAATAGTTCTAATTGAATTCATTTTAACAACAGGAGAAAATATTTCATCAAAATCTATACCTTTCTTTTGTGAAAACCCCTTTACAACAAGTGTAGTCTTGTACCGTTTTTCTCCTCCATCTTCTTCCTTCAACTTGTAAACCCATTTATTCTGCAATGCTCTTTTTCCTGCAGGCAACTGAACCAAGTCCCAAGTATGGTTATTTACCAAGGAATCCATTTCCTCTTTCATGCCTTGCTCCCACTTCCTTTTGGTGTCTACCTGCATTGCCTTTTCATAACATTCTGGTTCACTAGAATCAATCAACAATAAATAATACAATGAAGGAGAGTATCGTTCAGGGGGTATACTTAACCTCGTAGATTTTATAACAACACTTGCAGGTGTTTGAGGTACCTGTTGCTCCTGTTGTTGTACATTTTGATTTTTTGGTTCCTTTGGAATTTATTTTTCAGTGATCTCATCAAGCACTGTGTATTCTTGTTTTTCTTCTTCCTGTTTCTTTCCCTACAACTGATCTTTGTACATGACCTTCTCATTGAATATGGAATCTCTACTCCTAATGATTTTGTTATTTTCATAATCCCATAAGCGATAACAAAAATCATTAACACCGTATCCAATAAAGGTACACTTCTTGGATTTAGACTCAATCTTTATTCTATTTTCTTTATCAATATGGACAAATGCTTCACAACCAAAAGATTTCAAAAAAGAATAGTTTACCTTTTTTCCTGTCCATTCCTCCTCTGGAATTCTACCATCCAAAGAGCTTGAAGGTCCTCTATTTATTAAGTAAACAACAATATCTATAGCATCTACCCAGAACTGTAAGGGCAAATCAACATGCAATCTCATACTCCTTGCACGCTCCATGATTGTCCTGTTCATCCTTTTTGACACACCATTTTCTTGTGGTGTTCTTGAAACTGTCTTCTCTCTACCAATCTCATGGTATGAACAGTAATAATCAAAGTCCTTTCTGCAATATTCACCTCCATTATCTGATCTGAGACACTTCAACTTTTTTCTTGTCTCATTCTCAACCAAAGCTTTCCATTTCTTAAAAGTATCAAAAACATCAGATTTTTGTCGAATGAAATAAACCTAAGTTTTTCTAGTTGCATCATCAATAAAAGTAATATAATAATGAGATCCACCAAGAGATGATACCTGATTTGGTCCCCATACATATGTATGCACAAGCTCTAACCTTTCACTCTTCTTTTCTTTTCTGACTCTGAGAAATCTGACTCTCTTCTGTTTTCCATAAACACAATGCTCACAGAAGTCCAAATCAATTTGTTTAAGATCTGGCAACAAATTTATTTTGTGAAGTATCTACATCCCCTTCTCACTCATGTGTCCAAGCCTATGATTCCACAGTGCTGTATCCACTCCTGGGAAGCTAAAGAGATAGAAGAGTCAGTATTACTAGTACATAAATACAATGTACCTACCTTCTCTTCTTTCGCTATCACCAATGATCCTTTGATGACCTTCCATGTCTTATCTGTAAATATGGATATACAAAATTCACTTTCCAACTACCCTGTTGAAATTAGATTTTTCCTTAAATATGGAACATGTCTTACCTCTTTTAAAAACCATTGGTTTCCATTGCGTTGCTTTATTTTTACCTTTCCCATTCCAACAATTTTGCATGGTGCATCGTCACCCAAATGAACCTGTCCAAAATCACCTTGAACATAATCTAGAAAATTTTTCCTATGGGGTGTGGCATGAAATGAAGACCCAGAATCTACTACCCAAGACTCAGAAATATTATCTACAGAAAGAATCAAAGAATCTTGTAACACATCACCTGTTACATTTGCTTCCTGATTTCTCTCCTGTTTTCCATATCTTTGTTTCTTTGGAGCTCTGCAGTCTTTCTTCAGATGTCCTTTCTTCCCACAATTACAACACTCTATCTTTCCAAGTCTGGATTTGGATCTACCCTTCCTATAATTCCCATGGTTCCCAAAACCCTTTCCTCTATCCTTTTGTCTTCCCCTGTTCTCCATGTTCAACGCATTTCCTGATGCCTCACATGTGATTTTCCGTCGCATTTCCTCACTAAGGATAACACCAACAACATCATCAAATTTTAAAGTATTTGAAACAGAGGCGGAGTTACTTACAACCATGACCAATCCGTTCCATCTTTCTGGCAATGAGCACAAGATTAGAAGAGCCCTGACCTCATCATGAAAGTCCACTTTTACATAACTTAGTTGATTAGTAACCATATTAAAATCATTTAAATGATATGCAACAGACCCACCTTCTGACATCTTTATATTAAATAATCTCTTCATTAGAAATACCTTATTGGATGTCGAGGGTTTTTCATACAATTTGGCCAATGCGTCCATCAAACCCTTCATTATATTTTCTTTGGAAATATTGAAATCCACCGATGCTGTCAGGCTCAGCCGTATCGTTCCTAGAGCCTTTCTGTCAAGAATCTCCCATTCTTCATCCTTCGTAGCCGCCAAATTCTTTTCTATTCTGCCCAATGGTAAGAATAGATCCTTCTGATATAAATAGTCTTCCATCTGCATCTTCCATAACTGGTAGTTTTGGCCATTAAATTTCTCGACCCTAAACTTTCCATCTTCTGAATTGCTCCCACTCGAACTAGGAACCCTCTTTTCCTACGAGTTACCTTTTTCTCTGATACCAGTTGTTATAAAAACAGGACCGTGGAGCAATAAAATAAAACAAATGCGGAAACAAAACATAGAAGATACATAATACAATAGAGACACATATTTGCGTTGTTCACCTAGTGCGAGCTACGTCCACCAGAGAAATTGCCAGGTCCTTCCTTTATTATTATCCAGAATATGAAGGGATACAACCTACAGCAAACCCACTGTAACTTCCTCTTCTTTCTCTCACATTCTTCTATCTTAGAATACAATATTCGCCATCCACCATAGACGCAATACATTTCCCTCATAAAAGAGGCTTACCTTCTAGGGAAAAAACCTTAACATAATTTCTACCGTAAGATCTGTGACCTTATAATGAACGGTCTAGATTTACAATGAAATTACAATATACATTTACAAGGCAATTTTTGCTTCGGTGGCTTCGCCCCCAAATCCCCGCTTGCCCCCAGACCCCCCCGGACCCCGCAGAGGGGGTACCCCCCCTTTGAACTCCCTCGCGTGGAAGAGTGTACATACTTCTGGGGTGTAAATACTTCATGGGGTATAAACACGGCTGAAAGTAAAAGAGCTCTGAATCAGGAAGATAATCAGGCTCCACAACCAATAGAAGGTTTGTAGGTATGTGATCATATACACCAAGTCTATTAAAGAGTTACAAATCATCTTTGGATGATGAAATTGATGAGGGATTTTAGTTGAGGTACATGTTGGGTACATGGTTGAGACAAGTAGTTGATTAGTTGGCACACACATGAGGTGTATAGTTGATGATGTTGGTACATATTTATGAGTCATAGTTGATGAATAGTTGATACATGATTGGTACATACTTGATACATGGTTGGAGGCACTTGTTAGTAGTATTGTTGACACATGGTTTATGGATGATGTAGCATACTTGTATTGGTATATTATTAGAAGCACATATTGATCTTGGTGATGATTATGAGTTGTTGTGTTATGCTTGGTTGATGCACATCTTTGAGAGTTGTCCTGGTGATTGATCTTGGTGAGTATATCTGATTTGGTTGATAATATAGATGAGACAAGTTTTTGTGATAGGTTGTTTGGATAGGTTGATGTGACAGGTTATTGGTATAGGTTTAGTGCATGGTTGATGCACTTGTTCATGGTATACGTTGTTGCATGGTTGATGCAATTTTTTATGGTACATGTTGGTGCATGGTTGATGCACTTGTTTATGGTACAGGTTGATTACAGGTTGAGGTATAGGTCGATGCATGGTTCAGGTTATTGGCACAGGTTGTTTGGTGCAGGTTGATTGGTACAGGTTTACAACAGTATATATCACAGTGATAGTGTGATAGGGGTTCCATCATTCTACTTATACGTCAAGGAGGTTGGATGGGGCAAGGAAAGGTGGTTGTAGTCACCTTCCAGTTGTATCTGGAAAACATAGGGGGTTTATAGCCTCCTTCTTGTTGTAGCCAGAGAATTGACGAGTTGGATATTCCCTTAGGTTGCAGCCTAAGAAACTAGGGAGTTGGAGCCTCCTTTCAGTTGCAACTGGAAAAAAAAGGAAGTTGGTGCTGGAAAAAAAAGGAAGTTGAGCCTTCTTTATATTTTGTAGAGGTCGAGTACATAGGAGTATTCAACTTTGTCATTCAATAACTTTGGCTTCAACACTTCCTTACCAATATTGGTATCCAGTTTCACTGTCTGACTATAATATGGTGTGACAATCAGAGTACACTGAAATTTTGCAGAGATCCAGTATAGCAACAATGAACCAAACAGATTGAGTTCCACATGAATTTCATCAAAGATCTAGTACATGAAAACATCATTGATCTATAGTTTTGTCCTTCCTCTGAACAAACTACTGACATATTCACCAAGACATTCATTGGGTTGAAGTTTCAAACTTTGCAGGATCATCTTGGAGGGAAGAAAACAGTTTCCTAGCATCTACCTTTTCTTCTTTTGATGCATTGTCTTTCGAGGGGGGGGGAGGGGGGTTTCCCACATGGTTTTCCCTCTTTCCACATTTTTATTCAGTGTTCATTAGTTTCATTGTACATGAGTTCCTAATATGACCTAGTTGTCGGGACTCATTTTTTATTACTCCATAGTGATTCTCAAGGGGGGTGTTGGTGATATTTATATTTTCAACTCACTATTTCAGTAGTAGTTAACTAGAGCTAGTTCTATTTTAGACTTTCTAATCATATACCATCACTATTTTGCATGCATTCCTAGGAAAATCTCACTTCTAGTTCACATTCTTAATTATGGAATGTTCCTTCCTATATGAGTGCATACCACTCATTAGAGTAGTGTGAATATATTTTCTCATTCTTTCATATTGAATCTCTCGTCCTTTTCTTGATAATATTTGTTTGTACTTGATTTAGTTAGGTCTCTTGTGAAAGTTTCCATGAAACATTGACACATTTGGGGTACTTGGTACACGATTGGAAAGTTCTAGCCAAGGATTACACATTTCTTTTATCCTAGAATATTCCTTTGTTTACATGCTAGTCATTGTCACACCAAAAAAACATAGTTTAGCCTCAAAAAAACCTTATAAATTTGGGGCTTGAAAAACTATAGAACAAATGCCAAGATTTGGAACCATTCTAAATTAGTGGAACAAGTGGGTCGCCACCATTATCCACCTAGATCACATTCCCTCTTCGTACATCACCTCTAGCTGTGAATGTTTCTCCTATCAACATGATTTCATCATTTATCAATGGATCCCTTGGGTCTGTCAATCCTTGGGTGGAACTTGTTGACCTTTGAATCTATTAATACTGAAATGGAAACCTCATGAGGATATGAATCCCCCTACATTTGTATAGATTTGGTACTCCTCTTTGGATGAAAGATATATCTGCGATATTTTCAAATACGAAGAATGTTAAACAATGAACCCTATATCTTTATTGCTTGAAATTATGAAATGATATGATTCCTCAATAATCTGATATAATCTTTATGTGTAGCAAGAAGTATTTTAACCATAAAAATATTGAAAGAGGGTTTCAATATCAAAATATATTTGAGCTCAACATCAAATATACAACCTTCTTAATCACTTACAAATATATCAATATCTTCTTCATGAGAAATAGGAGAGAAGACTTTTATCATAATTTAAAAAGAGTATTACTATCAAGATCAAAAAGAGAGTTTGATAGGTCAATTTCAAATACCTTATACTCAAAACTCAAAGTTATAAGATACAATTGAAATCAACCTCGAAGTAATTCTTTGTGGAGTTTATATTCATGAAAGATGTTCTTCATTAAAAAATATCTTACATTCATATACATGGATTTAAATACTCCATGATCATATAAGAAAATTATTTTGAAGAATACAAGAAGAACACTGAAGACTCAACCCCATGATTGGTTCATAAATACAAAAATGAAACCATGAGAAATATGTGTAGAAGAAGAAAAAGAGTGGAGAAGATGGAGATTTCTCTTCTTTGATCAAAATTTTTGCTACATATTATGGTTGTATATTTCTCTTATGATATTGTTCCCCTGACCCTCTGATTAATTCTAACTGTGGAAACCTTGATGAATTCCTTCTCTTTTTAAAGTTAGATCTTCTAACTACTTGAGTAGTTAGGTATTTTCCTTTCTTGAATTTCCCGTACACATTTCTTCTTGAACTATTCTATTTGATTAATGCCTCATTAATTTTTTTAACAAGTTCACATCATTAACATCTGCATCTTTTAAATGGGACCCTTTCCTTTTTTAATAAATGTTTTTAAATAAAATTTAATTTTCAAATTTTAATAAATTTCCCTTTTAAAGAGGGGGATTGTGTTTTACTTTTCTAGAAGTGATAATAAAATTTTCAACCATGGAAAAAAATTTAATCATCTTATCTTTCCAAAGATATAAATTCTGTTCGAATCCGACTCCTGGATCTCAAGATATGACCTCGTGAAGTTAAGTTGTCAAGTAGGCTCAGAAGAAAACAAGCTAAATGTTATTTTAATTTCTAGTAAAACTTTAGCCACTTTTAACTCATTAAAATTGTACCATCATATTCTTCATCAAAATATCTTTCCAACGGTATAAAATTTGCACAAATTCGTCCCCTGGAGCTCAAGTTATGGCCTCTGCAATATTGTGACTCAACCACTATTGATCAAATTTTATGGGGAAATATTGGCCCTTGGATTGAATTTCGTTTTTTCCATCTGATGAATTCGATTTTTTTTTTCCATAAAAGGTTATCCCACATGCATCGGATTATAGATGACCAATTTTTGGTCAACAAATGGCTTTAACTGCAGAACAATGACCCCCTATGAGTTGTTGAGAACACACAATCTAAAATCCAACTGCCTTATCCATTGGGATATGGAGTCATTTTCAAAATGGATTCTTGTAATTTTTCTTCTTTGATGGAGTTGTTTTAGAATTTCAATATAGGGACTACCTTATTGTACAAAACTTGAACTACAGAAAAACAATATGTACATACATGATCTACCTACCGTATCTTACTTACAAGAAAAAAGGGCTCCTAAGGGATAGGTAGATTTCCAATGGAGCCATTCAAGGATACAATTGATATACAAAATGATCTCTAAAACTATGGAACATATTGGGGCTTGTACCAATGATTCATGGGCACTCTTAATGTCTACTAGAGAAAACCTAAACTAGGTGTGTTGAGGATATGATTGCATTGTTTTGAAAATAATGCTTTGGATCCATGATTCAATGAAGTCAATTCTTGGCTAATCAAGAATACTATTTTCTTTGATTGGATGAAGAGTTTCCAATTTTAACATTCTTTCATATCTCTCCTTATCTCCAACCACTTCCAAGGTTCTTCATTCATCAACAATGTCTTGAAAAAACTCGTCCTTCCTGTAAAGGTAATCTTGCTCCTTATTCTGTTCAATATCCATTTTTTCTACCAATTGTTTTCGTTGCCAATGTTCTTTAGGATTTTCATCATATGTTTCAAGGTTGAAATTTTCTTATGCATTTGGTGGAGGCTCCACAATTTCATTATCAAAGTTGTTGCTTGAAAGATCTTGATGTGGAGAATAAAGGAGGCTGAAATTTTCTTCTTGCAAATTGGAATTTGTTGGATTACTGAGAGGGGGGGTGAATCAGTAATAGAGCAATTTAATCCTTTTTAACCATATAATCCAAGTGTTATATCAATGTAGAATTATCATCCAATAACTTTAGAGTAAATAAGAAATGAACAAATGAAAAATCATACACATACACAATACGCTAGTGTTTTATGTAGAAACTCAAAGTGGGAGAAAACCACATAATGATTTTTGTTATATGTCTTGAAGATTTACATTCCTTGGAAGAACCAAATTCCTTTGTTTTCTAGCTGCAATTGGAAGGAGGCTCCAACCCCCTTGTTTCTCAGGCTACAACTTGAGGGAAGCTCAAACTCCCCTATTCTATGACCTCAACCAGAAGGAGGCTACAACCCCCTATGTTTTCCATCTACAACTGGAAGGTGGCTACAACCACCTCTCCTTTCCCCGTCCAACCACCTTGAAGTAGAAGTAGAATGATGGAATAATTTTCACACTATCACTATGCGATATACCACTGTAAACCTATACCAATAAACTGAAATGATGCATAACAATGCATCAATCTGTACCTCAATCTGTAATCAACCTGTACCATAAACAAGTGCATCAACCATGCACCAACTTGTACCAAACAACCTATAATAAACTTGTAACATAAAAAAGTGCATCCAACCATGTACCAAGTATGTACCAATCATATATCAACTACTCATCAACTAGGACTCATCAATATGTACCAACATCATCAACTATACACCTCATGTATTTGCCAACTCATCAACTACTTGTCTCAATCATGTACCCAACATGTACCTTAACCAAAATCCCTCATCAATTTCGTCATCCAAATATGTTTTGTAACTCTATAATATACCTGGTGTATATGATCACATACCTTCAAACCTTCCTTAACTTTCACAACAAGAGACTAGCATTTTCATCAAACTTTTCTTTAGTCTAACATGACTAGTTTGGGATTACTCAACAACCCTAACTTGAAATAATCATAACTATGTTCCTGTAATGAATAAAGATATGAAAATAGTACACAATGTTCTTTAGTTGTTTTTATGCAATTCCTCCAGCTATCACTACTTGGAACCTCTCAGAAAAAAAGTTATACCAAAAATGTCATACCTTGGTGAATTCTGGATTATTCTAGAGAGCGACCTTGTAGAGAGTTCCCTTTACAAAATATTTGTTGAATGGATCTGAAAATGTTACACAGAATACTACAGACTATACTATAACCCAAACATTTTATCTTACTGAATTTGGATCTGTTATGAAGAATTTATGACGTTTTTACCCGAAACACCTGTTTTAGACTAGTTTCAGGACTAGCCAGAAACCCTATTTTCCACGGAGTGTAACTCCAAAAATACAACGACCCACAAGATGGAATTTTTACCAAAAATACTTGGATATATTTCGTCAATGTCCTATCAATTATAGATTTTGAATCATTCTATAAAAAAATGTATTGCGAAAATGGTGAGATGACCTGTAAATAACATACCTTAGAATACATCATTAAAAGAATTTATCCTCCCTTGAATTCTGGCCTTCTTTTGTTCACCTTCCCTCTGAAATTCGGGTCAGATATCCTTTGGTTACCTTAGTCACCTATAGATATTCAATATTCTCAAGTGTGATATAAAATGAGAGAACCTTTCCTCTTATTTATACTCTCCAAGTAGCTTCCTTAGAAGCATCTTCTAGGTCACTTTGCCCACTTTCCTTATTTTAGGGTTAACCCACTTCTAATTTCTCCATTAAATTTATGATTTAAATAATTTATTTTGTATTCACTTTGAATTATATTACACTCATCACTTCACTTTATTATTTACCTTCTAAACTCTCTTAAACCACTTTGACCACTTTGACTTTTTGGGGCTTCTAGATTATATATGAGGGTCCTCCAACTTCGTAAGGCCATAACTCTCAAACCGTGAGGAGTTATGTGACATTGCACATACCAACATAAATGGAATGACATGTAATATCCATCTAGAATATTCTTACTTGAAAATATATCAAAACTCATACCATTATCCATCAAACAAACATGGGTCCATTACCCAAACCTGGGTTCTCCAACTTCTCATGGCCATAATTCTCTAACTGTGAGGAGTTATGTGACGTTCCACACACCACCGGAAATGGAATGACATGTACTATCCATATAGAATAATATTACCTTAAAATATATTAAAACTCATAACATTATACATGAAACAACCTTAGGTCCATTACCCAAACCTTTGTGCTACCAAAATTCACTACCAGACTTTCTTCAAGGGTTCACATCAATGACAACCAACCTTAATCAACAATATCCCCCTTTGGCATTGATGGAAACACTCTGATGCAATACTAAAATCATTTCATGCAATACTGAAGTCATATCACTCATGCTCCCCCTGGAACCATGCCTCTGTCCTCTGCATCTCTGTAACCATTGATCCCCCTGGAATCATGCCTCTGTCCTCTGCGTCTGATAAATATCTCCCCTTTTGTCATCAATGGCAAAGGTATCTTTCCATCTGGGGCTACTCCCCTTAACTAAATTGTCCTCTTTATGGTGCTTCCTCATGTACATATAAGACATATAAGATAAGCATTCAAAAACATTCATTTTGGAGTAGAAATAACTCCAAGTCTATGGAGAAGATACTCAAAGGCTTTCCTTGGAAGTGGTTTTGTAAATATGTCTGCAACTTGTTCTTTTTGTGCCCACATACTCAACTTTGATGTTCTTTTCTACAACATGTTCCCATAGAAAGTGATTCCTGATTGGATTGTGCATCATCGGGTTCTTTGAGATACTGATGGATATTGTATTATCACAATAGATTGGAATGGGGTCATCATACTCAACCTATATATCTGTCAGAGTTTGTTTCATCCAAACAACCCGTGTATAACATGTTGTTGCTGCAATATACTTTGCCTCGACTGTAGATAGAGATACTGATGATTGTTTCTTTCTTAGCCATGATACTAAGAATTCACCCAATTAGAACGTTGTTCCACTAATTCTTCATCAGTCATCAATACAACCTGCCAATATGCATCTATGTAGGAAATAAGAGATAGATCCTTTCCTTTTGGATACCATAATCCAAATTCTTATGTTTCTTTGAGATATATGAAAATCCTCTTCACTGCTAACACATGTGATTCCTTTGGTGCTTCTTGAAATTGTGCCACCTATCCAACTGCTTGCATTACATCTGGTCTGGATGTTGTCACATATAGTAGGATACTAATCATTGACTTCTATTGCCTCTGATCTGTATACTTTGAATCATCATCGTTGCTTAACTTGCAACTAGTTTGCATGGGAGTGATAACTGGTTTGCAATATTCCATTCCAAACCTCTTTAACATTTCTCTGATATACTTGGTTTGAGAAATAAAAATTCCTTGGTTTCTTTGACGTATCTAAAGTCCCAGAAAGAAGGATAGTTCTCCATGTAATGAAATTTCAAATTCATTCTGCATATCCTTTGCAAATTTATGGCTTAACCTATCATCATCACTACCAAAATTAATACCATCAACATAAACTTCAATTAATAAAATACTATCTTGACTTACCTTGATGTAGAGGTTGTTGTATGCACTTCCTTTTTTGAACCCTGCCTGCTATAGATATTTATCCAGTCTAGAGTACCATGCTCTAGGAGTTTGTTTTAGACCATACAAGGCCTTCTTTAATTTACACACATAATTTGCATTCTCTGACAACTAAAATCCTTCTGGTTGTTCAATGTAGACTTCTTCTTCAAGTTCCACATTCAAAAAAGATGATTTTAGGTCCATCTGATACACTTTAATATTTTTGGAGCATGCATAAGCTAAAATCAATCAGATTGCTTCCATTCTGGCAACTGGGGCAAATGTCTCTTCAAAGACGATTCATTCAACCTGTGAATATCCTTTACATACCAATCTAGCTTTGTTCCTTGTAACATGTCCATTTTCATTCAATTTATTCATGTATATACACTTTGTTTCGATCACATTTTTATCCTTTGGTCTTGGAACCAATTCCCAAGTGTCATTTTTCTCTATTTGATCCAATTCTTGATCCATTTCCTTGTTCCAAAATTCATCCTTTCTAGCCTCTTCAAAATAGGTAGGTTCAATCATAGATGTGAGTGCTAGGTG
>ML825890.1:23857-37585 GCA_009831015.1 Picea engelmannii | reverse complement strand
TGGGTGACGTGGTCTACCGTCGTGAGTTGGATCAACGGTCTAGATCTCATGTTGATCTGACGGTGCAGATTCAGTCGGGATTTCACATATCGCGAAATCGGGATTTTCATTGCATTGTTTTCTTTGCATATTGAAACCCCGATCCCCGAAACTCTGATGAAGCCTCCTGTCTACAAGTGGATGGTCCCGATCTCTACTTGATTTAACGGCTGCGATCAAATCACGAAATCGCATATCGCGATTTCGGGGTTTTCGATGTCAAGTGAATTGGACATTTCAAAGTCCCGATCCCCGAATCTCCGATGACTTATCTCCCTTGCAACTTCTGCAGATCTGATGGTTGTCGGCCTTTCGGGAAATTTGAATGGAATCCAACGGTCACTGGATCTGTGTCTTCCTTCTTCTCTGTAAGCTCTTGCTACGCGCGTTTTCTTCAATGTTGTTCCTCCTGAGCTTTTACGTCCGAATCCCCAAGGGGTTTTATCCTTCTTATCCTACCGTCTCCACTGTTTCCATTAATGACAACAACCATCAACACGCACTCGTTGCTTGTTCAATATTTTCCAACACTAGGTGCATTTGTTCTAGTGAACATATTCTTCTTCTAGTCTCAACTCCTGCATCTTTGTTTTCGATAATCTGATCTGAATGATGATTCTTTTGTACTCGTCTTCTAGGCATTTTTGGAGTTACTTTTTCAACTTTCTCTTTTTTTTTTTGTCGGATCCTCTTCATCTTCCCCTTATTTTTAATCTTTTGTTTCTTCTTCGTAATTTTTTCCCATTGATTCATTTTCTTCTTCCTTTAATTATTGTCTACCTGTTTCATCAATTGTTACGTTGATGCTTTCCACTACTTTGTTCAATCTCAGGTTGTAACACTTGTATGATTTTCTTGTACCGAGTAACCAAAAAGTACTCCTTTGTCCACACGAGAATCAAACTTTCACATTCTGCCATATTCTCTTTTGATGTAGCATTTGCTTCCAAAAACTCTGAAGTTCTTCACATTTGTTTGTCTTCCTTTCCATAGCTCGTAGGGAATTCTGTTAGTGTTGTTTCTAAGAATTACTCTGTTTTGAATGTGAACTACTGTATGCACTGCATGTGTCCAAAAAATATCTGTCAATTTGGAATCCATTAGCATTGTTCGAGCCATTTCCTGTACTATATTGTTATTTCTTTCAATAACTCCATTCTGTTGAGGTTTCCTAGGAATGAAGAATTGTCTTTTTATTCCATGACTACTGCAGTAGTCCATAAATTCCTTTGAAGTGAACTCTACTCCATTATCATATCTCAAGCATGATATTTTTGAATCCATTTCATTTTCAACCATTTCCTTGTAGATCTTGAAGTTTTCAAAAGATTCTGACTTATTCTTGAGAAACCAAACTACGATCATTCTTGTATAATCATCAAATAATAACATAAAGTATTTCTCACCTTTTAATCCCTTGTTGTAGTTGGTCCAACTAGATCAATATGCACAATTTCTATTGGTCTTGTCTTTGAATATTCCTTTGATTTGAACTTGGTCTTTGTTTTCTTTCCTTGTTGACAATGCTTGCATAAAGTGTTGGTTGGTTTCGTGATCTGGGGCATTTCTATGACTGCTTCTCTTTTGTTGAATTTGAGAAGGTTGTCAAAATGTATGTGAACCATTCGTCTATGTCATAGCCGACTTTCATCTTCCTTTCCTAGACAACACTTTTCATTTCCAATTTCACTTAACACATATATGTTGCTTGAAGTTCTCACAGCTGTAACAATCAATTTTCTTGAACCTTCTTTTCTTATCTCTCACTTTTGTGAATAAAAAGTAACTTTATGACCTTGGTCACACATTCGAATCACACTTAGAATATTATGTTTCATATCTTCTACTATTCCTTTTCCAATGATTTTGGTTGAATCATCATTTCCTAAGGAGACTAGTCCATCTCTTTCCTTTTGTAATGTAAGAAACCTGTCTCTATCACCTGTCATGTGTTTTGAACACCCATTTTCAAGATACCAACCATGTTTCTTCTACTTAGATTGTAGGGAAAGTGTGCATTCTTCAGTTCTATACCGATCATGCTTTCTTATCCGTGTACTTTTTCTGAGGTTCCTATCTGTGGATGTTGTTATTCTGTTGCGGTTCTCTAGGAGGGACTGTCATTCTACAATCTTTGGCCATGTGTCCAAAATTGTTACATTTGTAACATTCCACTTCAGTGCTCAAAGATTCAAACCTGTTGTAACTTCTTCTCTGTGTTTCACTAGGCCTTCTTGGATAACCCCTTTGTGTATGACTTTCAATTTTTTTTTTGTTCATGTTGTTAGCTCTGCAATTCACAACTTTATGTCCAAAATTATTGCATGCATAACATAAACCAAAAAAGATAGTTTGATACCTGGGAGTTGAAGATATTATGAAAGGAGGTACTCTTATGAATTCTTGTTCTTCCTGAGGCCTATCTTGTCGGTTGTTGATTCTAAAATTTGAATCTTCTAGTGGAGGAGTGTCCCTGTAATCTTCCTTGTATATCTTTCTATCCCCCTTGATTGTTTCTGCAAAGATTTTTGGATATGTTTCTTTCTCTGTTGTTTTGGAGCTTGATCCTTTTTCTGTCTGATATTGTATCCAAGTCTGGACTTGTCATGATGAGATTTTTGACTGTTGATAATGTCATCCAAAACTTTTGAGTTGTTCTACATATTTTTCTTTTGAAGATCCTTTCTTAATGTGACAATCTATGCTTCCAAATTTCCAATGATCTTGTCTTTTTCTTCTAGTTTTTATTTGAGTGCTTCTTCAATTATTTTGTCTTCTTCTATTTGAATCTTCAAATTTATGATCATTTTTTGTAGTTCTTGAGCGTCTTCTTTCTTGTCTAGTTTTGCTTGTTGTTTCTTGTTTTTCTTCTTTTCTCTTCTAATAAATTCTATGACACACATTAATTCCTCTCGGTACTCAACTTATGCCTCTTCAATTTCTTCTTCGGAGTCTTGTTTATCAGAGTCTTCTATTGCCATGAATAGAACTCTTTATGTCTCACTGTCACTAACTTCATCTTCATTTGATGATGAGATGTCTTCTTTGGTGCATAAGGTTTTCTTGAAAACTTTATTTGTGGTTCTTTTTCCTTTATGCGTTTGTTTTCCTTTTGAGTAACCTTCATCAATTCTCTTTTTTTGATAAGGACATTTGTTAGAAAAATGACCAATATCATCACAATTAAAACAAATTAAAGGAATATTACCTCTATACCTACCGTCGGTTCCCTTGTTTAGTCTTTTGACAAATTTGGCCACTTCTTCATCATCTTTCGAGACGTCATTGTTGCTGCTATGTTCTTCTTTTTTCCTTCCCCTTTTCTTTGAATTTTTGGATGCTTTGAAGGCTACTTATTTTATATCTGAATTTTCTTGTTCAGTTCTCATTTCATATGCTGTGAAGATTCCATGTAATTCATCCATGCTTATTGAGTTTAGATATGATATTTCTTATAGTGCTGATATCTTAGGGTCAAATCAAATAGGAAGAGATCTTAGTACTATTTGAACAATTACAGATTCTTTGATTTCTTCTCCCAATCCTATGATTGCATTTACTGCTTCATCAACTCATAAAAAGTAAGATGCAATATTCTCATCTTCCTTCATAATAGGTTGTTCAAATTGACCTCTGTAAGTTTGAAGCTTTGTTGCTTTGACTTTTGAATCTTCTTCATAAATATTTTGAAGTTTGTCCCAAATATCTTTAGCAGATTTACAATGTGCAACTTTGGTGAATACCGTTTCACTAAGACCATTTAGAAGTGCATTTTTGGATTTGGAATCATTCTGGCCGAGTTTCGTTGCTTTTTCATTTGTTGGCAGAACTGTTGGTGTTGTGTATCCATCTACAATTGATTTCCAAATTTCAAATCGCTGTGCCTGTATATATATTTTCATCCTTATGCTCCAAAATGAATACTTCTATCCATTGAACTATGGTATTTCATTTTTATACAAGTTATTGCTCTCCATGATCTACCTTTCAGTGGCTAAATGGATTTCTGAAGGAACCGACTCTGATACCAATTGCTCGATTACTGAGAGGGTGGGTGAATCGGTAATAGAGCAATTTAATCCCTTTTAACGATATTGTTGAGTCTCCATTTTTCCATAAGATAATACCCTATCTTACCCTCTATATAAGTCTTTTTGCCTCTGTTATAAACCTATACTGGACTATTCCCTCCCAAAATACATGCCTAATAGCTATGTCATGTCTAAAAGAGGTAATTGGTGATTTAAAGTATGTTTGTTTAACTTTCTTTAATTAATTCGATTGAAAATGTTTTATTTTGTATAGTTCTAATAATTTGATTTATGAGCAGTCTATCCGGCACTACCAGAAACCATGTAATCCGGTACCGAATCCATTTCGGCACCCAATACAGTTTTGATCCAGTACCAAGACGTGCGTTATTCCGATACACCTTGCTCTATTCTATTCTAGTACCAGACTTGCGACTGTGTGCAATCCGGTACTAAAACCTCTGTTTTGGGATGCACCAGTTGGACCTAGATAATGGTGGAGATTTCGAGAAGATAGTTGGATAGAAGCATCTGAGTTAGTTCTCTAGTTGCAAGAGACTCCATTGCTCATGCACTTCGTGTCATGAGGATGGAGTCGACTCCTTAAAATTCGATGTAAATCTTAATTCTGGGATTTCCCGAACTGTTTAATGTTTATCCATAAATATTGGTAGCATCGACTTACCTTATATAAGGAATGATGTGTAGAAAGGAATGTAAGAAATATGCGACATGAATTAGACAGTACTTGTCATCGTCATGTATGAAGTAAAAGACTATTGATCCAATTTACCAATTGAATTAATACAGAAGATATTTTATGACAATTCTTGGATGTGAGTGAAATGTTTAGCCTGTTAACTCCTTAAGAGGTTCCTTGTTGGTTCAGAAAGGGCCCACCGCCCCAACTAAGGTAAACCTCATTGTATACGTTATGTGTGTTTGTAGTTTACAACAACGTGTGTGTGTGATTTGTCTTTATTTCATTCTCAGGATTGAGCATTGAATTAATCAGTTTTGATTGGTGTGTATAGGCAAATGTTAGATCGAATATACATTTTATTATCCAATGTTGAAGGTAGCTATCTCATGATTTGAAGTGTGGGACTGATATTTTAATCTTATGATTGTAGTTTCTCAAGGGACCAGAAGACTTTATCTTTTATCTACATGTGCTATAATAAAGTCTTTCAGTCATACTGAATTTCCCTTGTGTTGGTTTGATTGAGTTACATGAGATTGAAGTTGGTTTTTTTTTCTAGAATTGTTGGAATTGATTGCTTTAATCGCTACAGGAAACAAGCTTCTTAATGTTCATCTTTTCAATACAAGTGCCTAACATGAACAAACGTGTTTCTCTGAGACAACATTTCTTTGATTGACTGCTTGTCTAAGTTTCATTATCAGTTTTAGGTTCAGAGGATATTTTGAAGTATTCAGAGATCTTAGAAATGGAATTTTTATGTTATTAATTATTTCCTATATGCAATAGACTTAGATAGGTTACTTGTTCTCGACACATATGCTGTAACGACTCTTTTGATTACGAATCCTGTATTGACATTTAAATGAGTGTGAGATATATAGTGAACATATTTACACACCAACACATATAATACAAGTGTTATGTCAATGTAGCGTTATCATCCAATAGTTGCAGAGTAAATAAGCAATGAACAAATGAACAACCATACACATACACAATACACCGGTGTTTTATGTGGAAACCCAAAGAACGAGAAAACCACTTAATGATTTTTCTTATATGTCTTGAATAATTAAATTCATTGGAAGCACCAACTTTCTTTGTTTTCCAGCTGCAACTGGAAGGAGGCTCCAACCCCCTTGTTTCTCAGGCTACAACCTGAGGGAATATCCAAATCCCCTATTCTCTGGCTACAGCCATAAGGAGGCTACAACCCCCTATGTTCTCTGACTACAACTGGAAGGTGGCTACAACCACATGTCCTTTCCCTATCCAACCACCCTGAAGTAGAAGTAGAATGATGGAACCACTGTCACACTATCCTTGTGAGATATACCATTGTAAACTTGAACCATGCATCAACATGTACCTCAACCTGTAATCAACCTGTACCATAAACACGTGCATCAACCATGCACCAACCTGTACCAAACAACCTGTAATCAACCTGTACCATAAAAAAGTCCATCCAACCATGCACCAATCATGTGTCAACTACTCATCAACTATGACTCATCAATATGTATCAACATCATCAACTATACACCTCATGTATGTGCCAACTCATCAACTACTTGTCTCAACCATGTACCCAACATGTACCTTAACCAAATTCCCTTATCAATTTCATCATCCAAATATGATTTGTAACTCTGTAATAGACCTAGTGTATATGATCACATAACTGCAAACCTTCCTTAACTTTCACAACAAGAAACTAGCATTTTCATCAAACTTTTCTTTAGTCTCACATGACTAGTTTGGGATTAGTCAACAAGCCTAACTTGAAATAATCATAACTATGTACCTGTAATGAATAAATATATGAAAATATTACTCAATGTTTAGTTTTTTTTATGCAATTCCTCTAGGTATCACTACTTGGAACCTCTTAGAAAATGAGTTATAGTAAAAATGGCATACCTTGTTGAATTATGGCTTATTCTAGAGAGCAACCTTGTAGAGCATGCCCCACATAGAATATTTGTTGAATAGATCTAAAATAGTTACACAGAATACTACAGAATGTACTCTAACCAATACATTTGGTATTACTGAATTTGGATCTGTTATGAATAACTTATGATGTTTTTACCCAAAACCCCTTTTTTAGACTAGTTCCAGGGCTAGCCACAAACCCTATTTTCCATGGAGTGTAACTCCAAAATTAAAATGAACCACAAGTTTAAATTGTTACCACAGGTAGTTGGATATGTTTCCTCAATGGCCTATCAATTTCATGGTCTTAATCATTCTAGAAAAATATTTATTGCAAAAATGGTGAGATGACTTGTAAATAACATACCTTAGAAAGTAACATCAAAATAATTTATCCTCCTTGGAATTCCGGCCTTCTTTTCTTCACCTTCCCTCTAAAATTCATCTTAGATATCCTTTGGTTACCTCATTCACCTATAGATATTCAATATTCTCAAGTGTGATATAAAATGAGAGAGCCTTGCCTCTTATTTATACTCTCCAAGTAGCTTCCTTAGAAGCATCTTCTAGGTCATTTTTCCCACTTTCCTTATTTTAGGGTTAACCCACTTTCCTGGTGTTGTGTATCCATCTAAATTTGATTGCCAAATTTAAAATCCGTGTGCCTGTATATATGTTTTCATCCTTATGCTCGAAAACACATACTTTTTTCCATTGAACTGTGGTATTCCATTTTTATACAAGTTGTTTCTCTCCACAATCTACCTTTCAGTGGCTAAACTGATTTCTGAAGGAACCAGATCTGATAACAATTGTTGGATTACTGAGAGGGAGGATGAATCAGTAGTAGAACAATTTAATCCTTTTTAACCATATAATACAAGTGTTATATCAATGTAGCATTATCATCCAATAACTGCAGAGTAAATAAGCAATGAACAAATGAACAATCATACACATACACAGTACACCGGTGTTTTACGTGGAAACCCAAAGTGGGAGAAAACCACATAGTGTCTTTTAATTTATGTCTTGAAAAATTACATTCATTGGAAGCACTAAATTCCCTTTTTCTTTCAGCTGCAACTAGAAGGAGGCTCCAACCCCCTTATTTCTCAGGCTACAACCCGAGAGAAGCTCCAATTCCCCTATTCTCTGGCTACAACCAGAAGGAGCCTACAACCCCCTATGTTCTTCAGCTACAACCGAAAGGTGGATACAACCACATGTCCTTGCCCCGTCCAACCGCTTTGAAGTAGAAGTAGAATGATGGAACCACTATCACACTATCATTGTGAGATATACCACTGCAAAATTGTATCAATAAACCTGAACCATGCATCAACCATGCATCAACCTAAACCTAAACTTGTAATCAACCTGTGCCATAAACAAGTGCATCAACCATGCACCAACTTGTACCAAACAACTTGTAATCAACCTTTACTATAAACAAGTGCATCCAACCATGTACCAAGTATGTACCAATCATGTGTCAACTACTCATCACCTATGATTCATCAATATGTCCCAACATCATCAACTATACACCTCATGTATGTGCCAACTCATCAACTACTTGTCTCAACCATGTACCCAACATGTACCTTAACAAAAATCCCTCATCAATTTCATCATACAAATATGATTTGTAACTCTATAATAGACTTGTTGTATATGATCACATACCTGCAAACTTTCTTTAACTTTCACAACAAGAGACTAGCATTTTCATCAAAGTTTTCTTTAGTCTCACATGACTAGTTTGGGATTAGTCAACAACCCTAAATTGAAATAATCATAAATATGTACCTATAATGAATAAGGATCTGAAATAGTACACAATGTTATTCATTTTGTTTTATGAAATTCCTTTAGGTGTCACTACTTGGAACCTCTCAGAAAAGGAGTTATAGCAAAAATGGCATACCTTGCTAAATTCTGGCTTATTCTAGAGAGAGACCTTGTAGAGCGTGCCCCGCACGGAATATTTGTTGAATGGATCTGAAACTTTTACAAAAAATACTAAAGACTATACTCTAACCAACACATTTGGTCTTACAAAATTTGGATCTTTTATGAAGAAGTTATGACGTTTTTACCTGAAACACCTGTTTTAGACTAGTTTCAGGACTAGCCACAAACCCTATTTTCCACGGAGTGTAACTCAAAAAATAAAACGACCCACAAGCTGAAATATTTACCATAGATACTTGGATATGTTTCCTCAATGTCCTATCAATTTCATTGTCTGAATAATTATAGAAAAAACTTTATTTTGAAAATGGTGAGATGACCTGTAAATAACATACCTTAGAAAGCATCATCAAAAAAATTTATCCTCCCTTGAATTCCGGCCTTCTTTTCTTTACCTTCCCTCTGAAATTCGGATTATATATCCTTTGGTTACCTTAGTAACCTATATATATTCAATATGCTCAAGTGTTATATAAAATGAGAGAGCCTTTCCTTTGATTTATACTCTCCAAGTAGCTTCCTTAGAAGCATCTTCTACGTCGCTTTGCCCAATTTCCTTTTTTTAGGGTTAACCCACTTTTAATTTATCCATTAAATTTATTATTTAAATAAATTATTTTGTTTTCACTTTGAATTATAGTACACTCATCACTTCACTTTATTATTTACTTTCTAAAATCTCTTAAACCACTTTGACTACTTTGACCTTTTGGGGCTTCTAGATGACATATACGGGTCCTCCAACTTCGTAAGGCCATAAATCTCAAACCGCGAGGAGTTATGTGAAGTTCGACATACAAAATGAAATTGAATGACATGTACTATCCATATAGAATATTATTACCTGCAAATATATCGAAGCACATACCATCATCCATCAAACAAACTTGGGTCCATTATCCAAACCTGGGTTCTCCAACTTCTTATGGCCATAACTCTCTAACCGTGAGGAGTTATGTGGTGTTCCACATACCACCAGAAATAGAATTACATGTAATATCCATATAGAATAGTATTACCTTGAAATATATTAAAACTAATACCATTATACATGAAACAACCTTAGGTCCATTACCCAAACCTTTGTGCTACCAGACTTTCTTCAAGGGTTGACATCAATGACAACCAACCTTAATCATCAATTGGACACAAGATAATGAAGTGACTAATTTTGAAGAAGAATACAATCAAATATTGGATTAATTTTCTAAGTCAAGTCATATTGTTGAAAATGAAGATGAAAATTCTAATTTGCAAGAAGAAAATTTCAGCCTCCTTTATACTCCATATCAAGATCTTTCAAGCAACAAATTTGATAATGAAATATCGGAGCCTCCACCAAATGCACAAGAAAATTTCAAACTTGCAACATATGATGAAAATCCTAAAGAAAATTGGCAACAAAAAAAATTGGTAGAAGAAATGGATCTTAAAAAGAGTAAGGAGCAAGATTACCTTTACATGGAGGACGAGTCTTTTCAAGACACTGTTGATGAACTGATGTCTTGAATATACTTTTCCTTCATGTAAAGGTAATATTGCTCCTTATTCTTTTCAATATCCATTTCTTCTACCAATTGTTTTTGTTGACAATGTTCTTTAGGATTTTCATCATATGTTGCAAGGTTGAAATTTTTTTGTGCATTTGGTGGAGGCTACACAATTTCATTATCAAAGCTGTTGCTTGAAAGATATTGATATGGAGTTTAAAGGAGGCTAAAATGTTCTTCTTTTAAATTAGAAATTTCATCTTCATTTTCAACAATATGAATTTACTTAGAAAATATAGGGACTACCTTAGTGTGCAAAACTTGAACTGGAGAAACAAAATATGTGCATACATGATCGACCTACCCTATCTTAATTGGAATAAAAAGTGGCACCTAAGGGATAGGTATATTTCCAATGGATCCATTCAAGCATATAGTTGATCTGCAAAATGATCTCTAAAATTGTGGAACATATTGGGGCGTGTACCAATGATTCAAGGGCACTCTCAATGTCTACGGGAGAAAACCTAAACTAGGTGTGTTGAGGATATGATTGCATTGTTTTGCAAATAATGCTTTGGATCCATGATTCAATGAAACCAATTCTTGGATAAACAAGAATACTATTGTCTTTGATTGGATGA
The DNA here is from genome assembly GCA_009831015.1 of Picea engelmannii. Taxonomy (NCBI): domain Eukaryota; kingdom Viridiplantae; phylum Streptophyta; class Pinopsida; order Pinales; family Pinaceae; genus Picea; species Picea engelmannii. Next base: position 26,760 of record ML825890.1, on the reverse strand, counting down.
AGAGTTTCCAATTTTAACATTCTTTCATATCTCTCCTTATCTCCAACCACCTCCAAGGTTCTTGATTCATCAACAATGTCTTGAAAAGATTCTTCCTTCATGTAAAGGTAATCTTGCTCCTTATTCTTTTCAAGATCCATTTCTTATACCAATTGTTTTTGTTGCCAATGTTCTTTAGGATTTTCATCATATGTTTCAAGGTTGAAATTTTCTTTTGCATTTGGTGGAGGCTCCGCAATTTCATTATCAAATTTGTTGCTTGAAAGATCTTCATATGGAGTATAAAGGAGCCTGAAATTTTCTTCTTGTAAATTAGAATTTTCATCTTAATTTTAAACAATATGACTTGACTTAGAAAATTAATCCAATATTTGATTATATTCTTCTTCAACATTAGTCACTTAATTATCTTGTGTCCAAATGGGAGAGGGTGGGTGGAAAACAATTTCAACAAATAAATCTTCTAATATGTCGCAACTCGCAATGGTACCAGGTGTCAATGAATGGGACCATTTAAGATCATTCCCACACAATGTTTGTAAAAATATTCGACATATAATATTGTCTTTAGTAATATTGAAAATTTGGCATGCACGATTGAATCTATACAAATGTTTCTCTATATCCTCCAAAGTATTCCCAAAGAATGTAGAAAATGTTTCCATATGAATACCAGGCATCCAAAAAATTTCTTCTAATAGATGTAAAGGGACTCTATGTAGTCTCCTTCTTTGGGCACTTGTTTATTTTATTTCATCTCTTGAAACCATTGATGAGCTTGGTGAAGAAGTTAAAGGATCATCATGATATGAAAGAAACTCTTTAGATGATTCAAAATATACATCTTCTTGGAATTTTTGAGTCTTTCCAATGGAGTTTCCAAGAAGTTCAATCTTCTTAATCTTTTGTGCTTCTTGGGTTTCTAGAGTCTTTTTGAGGTCATTGCAAAAATCTTTCAATAATATTTTTATAAACTTTGTGCATTTAGAAAAAACAACAATTTTCTTAAATCTTATTTTCAAAACCTTGAACCATGAAGATTTTGGTTCCTCAATTTAATCTGGAGTAGGGCCTCAAATATATTGAAAATAAATGACTCCCCATTATGGTCACCAAAAATGATGACCTTTGAATATGGTAATACTGAAATGACAACATCACGAGGATATGAATCCCCCTTCATTTTTATAGTTGTTGTACTCCTCGTTGGCTGAAAGATATATCTATGATATCTTGGAATAAGGAGAATCCTAAAAAACAAACACTATATATTTATTCCTTGGAATTATAAAATGATATGGTTCCTCAATAACCTGATATAATATTTATGTGCAACAAGAAGTCTTTTAACCATAAAAATATTGGAGGGTTTCAATATCAAAATATCTTTGATCTTAGCATCAAATATACAACCTTCTTAATCACTTACAAACATATCCATATCTTCTTCATGAGAAATAGGAGAAAATAAGTTTATCATCTTAAAGAATTTTAAAAGAGTATTACTATAGATATCAAAAAGAGAATTTGATATATCAATTTCAAATACCTTATACTCAAAACTCAAAGTTACAAGATACAATCGAAATCAATCCCGAAGTAATTATTTGTGGATATTTTATTCATGAAAGATGTTCTTCATTACAAAATATATGATGGTAATATACATGGGTGTAAATAGTCCATGATCATATAAGAAAATTATTTTGAATAATATAAGAAGAACACTGAAGACCTAACCCCATGATTGGTTCAAAAATACAAAAATGAAGTCATGAGAAATCTGTGTAGAAGACGAAAAAGAGTGGAGAAGATGGATATTTCTCTTCGTTGATCAGAAGTTTCACTGCATATGATGGTTTTACCTTGTTCTTATGATCTTTTTCCCCTGAGCCTCTAATTAATTCTAATTATGGAATCCTTGATGAAGTCTTTCTTCTTTTTTTAAAATTAGATCTTCTAACTACTTAAGTAGTTAGGGATTTTCCTTTCTTAAATTACCTGTACACTTTTCTTCTTGAAGCATTATCTTTAATTAATGCATTGTTAAGTTTTTTTAATGATTTCACCTTATTAACATCTGCATCTTTCAGATGGGTCCCTTTCATTTTTTAACAAAATGTTTTAAATAAACTTTTATCTTCAAAATTTACTAAAGTTTCCTTTTAAAGAGGGGGACTGTGTTTTAATTTGCTCAAAGTGATAATCAATTTTTCAACCACGGAAATAAATTTCATCATATTATCTTTCCAATTATATAAATTTTGTTTGACTCCGACTCCCGGATCTCAAGATATGACCTTGTGAAGTTAAGTTGTCAAGTAGGCATAAGAAAATACCCTGAATGTTATTTTAATTTTTAGGAAATATGTAACCCATTTTAAATTTTAAACCTATACCATCGTCTTCTTCATCAAAACAAATTTCCAACGGTATACAATTTGTGTTATTATGTCACCCATAGCTCAAGTTATGTCCTTTGCAAGATCGTGACTTAGCCACCATTGATCAAATTTGATGGGGCAATCTTGGCCCTTGGATTGAATTTCGTTTTTTCCCTCTTATGAATTCGACTTTTTTTTTCCATAAAGGTTATCCCACATGCATGGGAGTATGGTAATGTTTATTACATATAATTCTAAGTGTAATGGACAGTTAGTAAGAAACATAAGAGAGAATACTATGGAGATTTGTGGATTCTACCTCCCCTTAAAAAATTGTTTAATAAAATATATGTTAAGAACCAAACATCAATATAGAATATAAAAACCTCAGCAAAAGTACTCAACGCCTTGAAAAAGAGATAATTTCAGATAATAAGCCTCTTCGAGGGGGCAACCTCCTTTTACCCCACTTAAATGTTCAAGTACAAGATGATTCAAAATGAAAATGTCTCCTTGGTA